>JADBJO010003938.1:70000-85000 GCA_016801955.1 Conus betulinus | reverse complement strand
GTGACGTTGCAGACACTGTCAACAACGTTCAATAACAAAGACTGTGTCCAAAAGACGTAATGGCGCGTAGACCGTAAATAAAGTGGAATGGTGCAGACATTCAACAACGTGGAATGGTGCAGACATTCAACAATGTGTAATGGTCTAGACATCCAACAAGGTGTAATGGGGCAGACATTCAACAAGGTGTAATGGTGCAGACATTCAACAAACGTGTAAAGGTGCAGACACTGTCAACAAGGGGTAATGACGCAGATATTCAAATGAAATGCCCCGGTTTTGTTAACACTCTCAATGCCTGTAACAGCGCGGACACTATCAACCATTTGTCATGGCACTGACACGGTTAACAATGTGTGGTGACGCTGACACTGTCAACAATGCTTGATATGGTGAGCACTCTGTCAGCGATATGCAATACGCAATGGTACAGATACTATTAATAAGCATAGGTGCAGATACTATCAGCCATATGCAATGGTGCGGACACTGTCAGCAATTTGCGGTGGTGCAGATACTGTCGACAATACTTAAAGGCTCAGACGCTGTCAACAATGAGTTAAGGGCAGAGGCACTATCGCCATCCGTAATGGCACGGACACTTTAGCAGCCTGTAATGGCACAAACACTCTCAGCAACGTAGAATGGTGCAGATTGTCACTAGTGGGTTATGGAGAACGTTCACAGTAGGTGATGGCTGGGACATTTTTACAAAACAACATGTAATGGTACAGCCACTGTCAACAATATGTAGTGACACGGACACTGCGAACAATGTGCAATGGCGTCAACACTGTCATTCATGAATGTTTTTGTTTCCCCCTGTCTGTCGGCCTCTCTCTCTCCCTCTCCCTCTCTCTCTCTCTCTCTCTCTCTCTCTCTCTCTCTCTCTCTCCAGTACTGACCTGTCTCCGTCGTGGAGATTGACCTTGGACTGGGGCAAGGTCAGGGAGGCCTCACAGACGTGTTGGTCACTGCCAGTGACAGGGTTGGTGGCGCTCACACTCTGCTTGCACAGGGGAGGCGACCGCAAGTCTTGTGCCACGACTGTGGAGGGTGAGCCTACCAAGAGAGAGTACACTGGGTATTACCCCTGTTTCACCCATTTATGTTTAACCATTCATGATTGGTTCATTCATGTTCCGCCTTTCATATTTCGCCCATTCATGTTACGCCTTACGTGTTTCGCCCCATCCATGTTTTACCCATTCTCCTTTCACCTATTCCTGTTTCGCCCATCCATGTTTTACCCATTCTCCTTTCACCTATTCCTGTTTCGCCCATCCATGTTTTACCCATTCTCCTTTCACCTATTCCTGTTTCGCCCATTCATGTTTCGCTCAGTCATGTTCACCCAGTTGTCTGGTATTGAGAGTGTTCCCTTCCCAGAGCAAAAAAGAAAGGCTGCTGTGTCGCACTTTTGTGTTTTGTATTGTGATGGTTTGTATTGTGATTACCGTGTCACATAGTTGATTAGTACGATTATGTGTTGTTTGAGTTGTGATGTAATGCACTGTGTGTTTGTGTTGCGTCGTATTGCATTGTGTCGTAGGATGCTTCCTGTGTTGCGTTGCCATACTATACTGAACTGCATTGTATGGCACTGTATTGAATTGCGTTGCACTATATTACGTTGTATTGGTTTCTGTTGATGTGTCGTGTCGTGTCGTGTCGTGTCGTGTCGTGTCGTGTCGTGTCGTGTAGTGTAGTGTAGTGTAAAGTAGTGTAGTGTAGTGTAGTGTAGTGTAGTGTAGTGTAGTGTAGTGTAGTCAGGAACTGAGTCTAAGTTCCTGGTGGTTTCGTACTTGTTGGGGGATTGTGTTGACGGGATCACTTGTGCAGGCTATATTGGAAAAAAGGAAGGATTTTAGTCTTGTGCCTGCACACACCTTTTCAAGAAAACCGTGCAGTATGTACGTATGCTGAGCGGTGAACAGAGAGCTCAGGGAGATTTATCACCTGTAGGATGAATAGTTGAAAAGAGAGAGAGAGAGAGAGAGAGAGAGAGAGAGAGAGAGAGAGAGAGAGAGAGAGAGAGCTTCGTGGAAACATTGAGGCTCTGCACAAACGCATTACCTCACAGTTATGTTTTTCAAAACACAGGCAGTGTCTTGTGAGATTGTACACTGAAGGCAACGGTTGGCCCAAGTGGAGAAACGGTTGGATAAGCCATGATGAAGATGATGAAAAGTGAAAAAGGAAGATAAATATTTTTTTTTCTTTTTAAATGAAGAACAGTATGATGATTAATATCTTTTTCTTCTTCTTTGAGAGAACTTTCTCCACGGATAGAGCCGGGGTGTGGCTACAGTCTGTATGTTGAGAGGGGCACAGGCACAGTTTGTGGTTTTTTTGTTAAGTCGACGAGAGGTCGCAGAGACTGGGAACCAGGAAAGGATTGTTATGGGTCTGCGAGAAGCAGGAAACTGCTTATGAAAACAGTTACCTTTCCATGAATTACACTGAGGGTGCGAATTTTGAACGAAAACAGTATAGGATGAAATAATAATAACGATAATGATAACGATGTTGATAACGATGATAATAAAAAAAAAAATAGTACTGATGATAATATTAGGAATAATCATAATAATAACAGCAATAGTGATAATGATGATGATGATGATGATAATGATAATAACATAATAGTAGTAGTAGTAGTAGTAGTAGTAGTAGTAGTAGTAGTAGTAGTAGTAACAATAACAATATAATGATTATGCACCAAGAAGGATATCTTTGAGTCTCAGGTTTGAGAAATCCAAAAATATGTACAGGAGTGCAAAAAAAAAAAGAAAAAAAATATATATATATAAGAGTCAGAGCGCCGCTGCCTCATAGAGTTCTCTTTGTAGGTCAGTACGCTACTCTATAGCCTCCGTGAGGTCACGTCGAGGTCACCGGCATCTGCAAGTGCCTGGAGGCCATTAACTTGTCACTGGATGGATGTTTCGTACCCTCCAGAGCGAGACATTGATTCCTGCTGGGCTCCGCTGCCATTGTCAGAGGCAGGGGGCTCGATAAATGGTGCCTTACGTGTGTTGGATCGGGACAGGCGCCACACCGAACACCACCGAAGTCATTCAGCGGTAGTGCAGCGTCTTTTTTTGCCGCAAGCAGACTGGAGATGGGTGTCTCCATGAAGACTGTCGATAGTGAACCTGTCGCAGGGCGAGTCTGTGTGTCTGTTGAGAATGGCGGGGGAGGGAGACATGCTGGTGAGTAAGGCAGCTGTGAAGATGAAAGGGGAAAGCATGTGAACGGTAGTGAAGGTCAACGTTTCTGTTTTAGTCTCCCTAGACATTGCAGACAAGCCTGTGTTGACCCGTGGCTAGGGATTGTCTACAGCGATCTTTACTTGCAGTATGACTGGGGCTAAGCATTGTGGATGCTAACCTTCACCTGTTTGGATTTGACTGGTAAACGCCTATGTATCACAACTTTTACTTACGTAAGCAGTCTGCCAGTGATTGATAAGAATGTTGTTGTGAGTAGCAGTTATAGACAAATTAAGCAGAGTGGGGCATGAGAGAGAGAGAGAGAGAGAGAGAGAGAGAGAGAGAGAGAGGGAGAGAGAGAGAGAGAGAGAGAGAGAGAGAGAGAGAGAGAGAGAGAGATTTTATTCATTATTTATTCAGTCGGATTTTCATATTTGGGTTTCGATTCAGACGTGTCAGATTTCACGTGACGTTGGTTTAGCAAATGATGTACGCAGAGATCTTTTTAAATCCCTAGAATAAAACTGAAAATGCAAAACACCTCCAGAAATCGTTCTTGAATGTTCCGAGCATTTTGACTGGCTGCGAAACGTCTGGTTTTTGACACCCTTTTTTTTCGTTCTTTTAGGCAAAATTTTTCCGTACATAACTGAAAAGACATGGGGACAGAGGATCCACTTAAGTTTCCTGTATTTTGATTGGCTGTATAACGTCGATTCTTGAAGATTCTAAAATTTGCCACGTTTGTCAATTGGCTGAGCCGCACCATATTCCCTGAAGTTTTAATTTCATGACCAAGAAATAGTTGGGGTTTGGGGGTTTTAAAAAATGAATGAATTTGAGGTGAACAGAACATGATTGGCAAAAAAAGTGTTTAAGTAGAACACGATTCTGTTTGGAGACCGTTGTGAAGGACATAGAAAGACTGAACTGTGATTAATCTGCTGGAATTAAAGATTTCAAGCTCGTTACCATAATCCCCCTTTCTCTGTCTGGGTCGAGATTAGGATCAACTCTTACCGACAGTTCATATCAGTAATCGTCAAACGCCCGCCGCAGTTTCAAAAACAAGAACTTGATTCTTCGTTTTAAGAGAGAGAGAGAGAGAGAGAGAGAGAGAGAGAGAGAGAGAGAGAGAGAGAGAGAGAGAGAGAGAGGTGGGGGGAGGGAAAAGGTTCCAGCTTTAGTTTCATCAAGGATGTGTGACTGTGTGCGGACTAGTCCACATATGCTACACCGTATTCGCTAAGTTTCAAGACCACACTACGCATGTTTTAAAGGTGATGAAGAAAAAAAAAAAGAACACTAATCACTAAGATGCGAGAATTTACGAAGAGGGTCTCGTGGCTATGACTTAGATGTCTGACCTACGCACTAGCCCAGTGCGCTGGTCCGACCTTGGGTACTAACTAACATTGGCTGTGCCACTGAAATGAAGAAAAAGACAGGCAGGGAGGAAAAAAAGAAAGAGCGTGAATGGGAGAGAGGTTGAAAACGATGAGAGAGAGGTGTACAGATAGTTACAGAGGGAGAGAGAGAGAGAGAGAGAGAGAGAGAGAGAGAGAGAGGGAGGAGGGAGAACATAATATAGACGGAGACAGAGATAGACAGACAGACAGACAGAGTGAGATGGCGGAGAAGAGAAGAGAACGAAGAGAGAGAGATAAACAGGCAGACAGAGATGAAGAGATGAATTAGAGAGAGAGAGAGAGAGAGAGAGAGAGAGAGAGAGAGAGGGAGGGAGGGAGGGAGAACATAATAAAGACGGAGACAGAGAGATAGACAGACAGACAGACCAGAGTGAGATGGCGGAGAAGAGAAGAGAACGAAGAGAGAGAGATAAACAGGCAGACAGAGATGAAGAGTATGAATGAGAGAGAGAGAGAGAGAGAGAGAGAGAGAGAGAGAGAGAGAGAGAGGGAGGGAGGGAGAACATAATAAAGACGGAGACAGAGATAGACAGACAGACAGACAGAGTGAGATGGCGGAGAAGAGAAGAGAACGAAGAGAGAGATAACAGCAGACAGAGATGAAGAGTATGAATGAGAGAGAGAGAGAGAGAGAGAGAGAGAGAGAGAGAGAGGGAGGAGGGAGGGAGAGAGAGAGAGAGAGAGAGAGAGAGAGAGAGAGACGAGAGAGAGAGAGAGAGGTTGAGAAAGATAGAGGGAGAGAAAGAGACAGAGAGGAGTGGGTGGGAGGGAGGGACAGCGGAAGTGATGGAGGAACGGGGAAGGGAGACAGAGACTAAGCAGACTGTCAGAGAGAGAGAGAGAGAGAGAGAGAGAGAGAGAGAGAGAGAGAGAGAGAGAGACAGACAGACAGACAGACAGACAGACAGACAGACAGACAAACAGACAGACAGACAGAAAAGAGAAAAAGGGCAGAGACAGAAGCGACAGCGAAAGAGAGACAGACGAACCAAGCAACAAACGACTTAAAAAAATGGCAAAGAGAGAGAAAAAAGAGAAACCATGACTTCTAAAACCTTTTTTTTTTTCCCCACTGACCAGCAACAGGTCTCTTGACCACGGAGATGTGGGCGCCAACGATGCCGATCTTCGTCTGGGACACGTGAGGTGAATCATTGGCCCCAAACGGCTGGTTGAAGTCGGCCTTCAGGAGGAAGAACAGGTGGGCAGGCTGAGTGTTATGAACTCGTCTCTCTGGCTGCTGCAATCCGTCTTCGGCCAGAGTGGGTGGAGTTGGTGACCTGACCTTGACTGTCGGTCACGGCGACCCGGCAGGTGTTCAGATCGGGCTTGTTGCTCACTGTGCAATTTAGAGAAAAAGAGGGGGAAAAGGAAGAAAAAAAAAAAAAAAAACGAGAGGAGGAGGAGGGCGAAGTGAGTTGGAGGAGGAGGAGGAGGAGGAAGAAGAGGAGAAGAGGAGAAGAAGAAGAAGAAGAAGAAGAAGAGAAGAAGAAGAAGAAGAAGAAGAAAGAAGAAGAAAACAGCACAACAACAAGGACAACAACAAGAAAGGAGTAGGAGAAGCAGGAGGAGGAGGAGGAGGGGGGGGGGGGGGGGGAGAGAAAAATAAGAGGAAAAAGCAAGAACAAGAAGAACAAGAACAAACACAAAGAACAAGCACAAAAATAAGAACAAAAACAAGAAGAACAAGAACAAGAAAAAACAAGTACAAGAAAAAAAAAAAGAAGATAGTTGCAGGGACGGATGAACAGAGTTAGGGTTTGAAAGACAGACGGTTGGAAAGAATGAGAGACAAAAACGTACAGGGGGGGGGGGGAAGGCATGAGGAGGGTGGGAGAGGGAGAGAAGGAAGGAAACAGACAGACAGACGGCCAGTCAGTCAGTGAGACAGACTCACAGACAATAAAGGATTGAAAGAGACGGACAGACAGACTGACTGACTGACTGATTGAAAGACAGACAGATAGACAGGCGGGCAGACAGACAGAGACAAAGAGACACAAAACCAGAGAGAGATGGAGAGAGACAGAGACTGACAGACCGACAAGACAGACAAAAAGACAAACAGACAGACATATTAATGTGGCTCACATTCAAATTTTGTTGAACTGTGCAAGAGAGAAAAACGAAAACGGAACATTATTCACTTCATACTTCCACATCTAAGGAAAGTGAAACACATATATTGTTTTCTCTCTTTTTTTGTGATTGATACTTGCAAGCAGGATTTTGAGATTTCTGTTCTTTCTGCATTGGTCTTTCACAAGTATTTTTCTCATTGGCAAGAGAGCGCGCCCGTGTGTGTGTGTGTGTGTGTGTGTGTGTGTGTGTGTGTGTGTGTGTGTGTGTGTGTGTGTGTGTGTGTGTGTGTGTGTGTGTGTGTGTGTGTGCGCGCGCGCTCCCTTTGTTTTTGTTTGTTTGTTTGTTTTTGTGCGAACACACGTACAGTCGTGCTCAAATCAGTTCGTTTACTAACAATCAATCGTAGTTCTTACATTTACAACGTTTCATGTAGTACCCATCGGCATGTCTAACCGAATACCGAGAGAATCCCGGTCTGCACACACACTTCGATGCCAGTTTGGAGGCGCAGTCTCCTGGCCAGCAGTGGTTGGGGTGCCATGAACAGACGCCTGGGAACAAAAGTGACATAGAAAGAGCGACAGCAGATGTGTATATATTCTACAGATCGACAGAGGCCAAGAGCATCCTATCCAAGAGGTCATGGTTGACTCACAGACAAAGACAGGACGTGACTGAACAGGGCCAGACTAGGTGCTCACGATCTGAAAATCAATTCAGTTTTTTGCTTACCGTTTCCACTCCAAGTTGGAAAAAAAAAAGATTTAATGCAGTTCAAAAGTAGTCTAACCAGCCACAATGTTGGTCAGCCAACAGATAGATGTATCTCTAAAAGACTGTGTCGCTGACTGTCGTAGATTGTTTGCTTTTGTTCTAGAGATCATATTGGTGTTTCTTTCAGCCTTGCTTGACATTAAGGCAGCGTCTGATGCACTAAATCACTAGCTTTTTTTCAAACGTCACATTTGGCTGAAAGACCTCATTCTTTAATTTAGTTTGAATTGCGTGGCAGGGATATTGATTAGAATGCTATCACTCATGGTGCTCAATCAGCTCCATTCCCCTTTCAACATGGTGTGCTCCAGAGGTCACCACTGGAGGCTGTGTGTTTATTTCACAGTGTGTACTCGTAAGTCTTTATCTGACGTTTTTTGTTCTGCCCATACTCGAACAGATAATTCAAACATTTTTCAAGTGATGCACTGGGATAGATGGCAGTCGATACGGCAAATCTGTATCCAGTCTAAAACCGGGTTGACATCTGGTCGGCGCGAAAAGATGGACAGTTTCGTGTTTCAGTTTCAATTATTAAATTAACAAGGAATTACCATAAAAATAGATAGACAAATAGACAGACAGACAGACAGACAGATAGATAGAGAGAGAGAGGAGAGAGAGAGGAGAGACAGACAGACAGAAGAGACAGACAGAGAGATCGATAGATAGATGTGTGTGCGTGTGCGCGTTCACATGCACACTCGCACATGTACGCAAACTACATCAAACTCCTGAATCATAACTAAACTTTCAATAAGATCCGGTTCGGAAAGCTTGCACACACACACCACACACACACACAACGCACGCACGCACGCACGCACGCACGCACGCACCGCACGCCACGCACGCACGCACGCACGCAAACGCAGCTGCACGCACGCACGCACGCACGCGCGCACGCGCACGCACGCACCGCACGCGCGCGCGCACCACACACACACACGCACACACACACACACACACACACACACACACACACACACCACACACCACACACACACACACACAAGCACGCACGTTCTTGGTGAGAAATAAATGGGCGAAGAAGAGGGAAGAAAGCGTGAGTGACGAGGGTAAGAGAGAGAGATAGTAGAGAGACGATGGAGAGAAAGAGAGAGAGAGAGATAGTAAGAGAGGAAGAGAGAGAGGAGAGAGAGAGATAGAGAGAGAGAATTGGACAGACAGACAGACAGAGCGTGAGAGAGAGAGGGAAAGAGAGAGAGAGAAGAGAGGGGGGGGAAGAGACAGACGGGAGGAGGAAAAGAACACACAAGAAAGAACACACAAAAATGCATGGAAAGCATACATGAAAAGCCAGGGGGACCTGTGATTGATGAAACACGACAAAATTTGGAGTTGGGGGGAAACTGAGAAGAAGAGTCACGGAGGCAAACACACAACACCAAAATGCATGGAAACAAAAACAACAAACCAAACAAAAACAAAGATACCCCCCAAAAACGCCGGACCCTTGGTGTTGGAACTGAGAAGAGAAGTCACACCCTATACACTAACCCTAACACAAACCCGCTTGCAGCGAGTAAGTTGCCACTCCACGTTTATAGTTCATGATTTTGGTTCTAGTCCGCCTACTTACCCTGGTACGCATCGAGATTCGGTTTCTAGTCGCCCAACACCCTACTCTACCCTTGACGTCCCTTCCCAGTCGCACAGGCGTCACAGAACACTTTTCGCCGTTCCTATCGGGTGAAATGGTAGGCCGTTCCCTCGGGGGAAACAAACCAGTCCACGCCAGGCTTCAGGGTGGAAAAAGTGCCTGGACTCCACTTCAGGCTAGCAGCATCCAGACTTGGGACAAACAGAAGCACCCGTTCATTGTCTTGTGTTTTTGTTCTCTTTTGTTATTAGGCAAAAAATTGCCCTAGCTTAAAAATATATATATATATATATACACACACCGGACGGTGCGCGTGCGTCGAGCGCGCGCGCGCCCAAACACGCGCACACACACACACACACACACACAGTTCCCCACACACACACAACACACCACACACACACCCACACACGTTACACCACACACACCCACACACACCCACACCAACAACACACACCACAAACACACCTCGCAACATCACGCACGCAAGCAGCGCAACGCTCACACACACGCACAACGCCACACCCCCACACACACACACCACACGCACGCAAACGCACTCACGCACGCACGCCAACACGCAAACGCTGGCGCGCGCGCGCGCGCGCACATTGAAATCAAAACATGCTTATCGTTAATGCAATGCCAGGCAGTCTCGTGTGGAGTTGTGTCTTGAAGGAAGCAGCCGTGGTGTGTTACTATGTCCAAATTGACAGGGGGTTCATTTTTCATATTTCTGCATGCACTTGTTAAAACAAACGAAAGTGGTGGACTGAATGTGAATTTAAGAGACATGAGAACTGACACATCTGTCCAGTTTCATCATTGTCTAGTCAAAAGCGGGCATGTGCCTCTCTCTCTCTCTCTCTCTCTCTCTCTCTCGCTCTCTCTCTCCTCTCACACACACACACACACACACACACACACACACACACACCACACCACACACACACCCGCCCACATCATTACACACACCCAGCAACACCACACACCACACACAACACACACACACACGCACACACACCCACACACATACACAAATACTACACACACACGCACTACCTACCCACACACACACTACAACCACACACACACACCCACCCACAACATCAATATGGGCAACTTATCATTTTTACGTACTGAGCCCCGAAAAGTACACATATTCCATTACATTGCTCCTCCAGGTCAAAGCATAACATAAAGGGGCAAATAAAGTGCCACACCTTACCCACAAATACTCTCTCTTCCACCCCGCATTTACACAACCTCCGTTTCTCCTCCTGCTAATCCACCATTTCGCTCCAACCACCCAGCCCAAACAAGGAACAGGAATAATACCAAATTTTAAAAAGCACAGTATCATAAGTAAAGCAAAAAAAAGTTATCACACAGAAAATGAAATACAGAAAATAGGGAGAGAGGAGAGAGACGCGACGGATTTTGAGGAGGAGAAGGAGAGGAGAGAGACGGAGACGAGAGAGGAGGAGAACGAGAGGGAGGAGGTGAAGGAGAGGAGAGAAGGAGAAAGAGAGGAGGAGAGAAGGAATCGGGGGGGAGAGAGAGGAGTAAGAGGCCGAGGTGAGACGGGGGGAGGACGATTGTGTTGGGCCGAGGCGGAGGGGGTAGAGACGGAGAGGGAGAGAAGGACGGAGGGGGGCGTGGTCCGTGAGAGCGTGGAGGGAGGGCGTATGAGAGAGGGGAGGAGGAGAGGAGGAAGACGAGAGGAGAGAGAGGAGACCCCCCCCCCCCCCCCGCCCCCCCCCCCCCCCCCCCCCAGGAAATCGTCCCTGGGAGAGGGGGAGAGAGAGAATTGGTAGGGGAGAGAGAGAGGGGAGGAGAGAAGAGAGAGACTGACAATGAGAAAGACGATGTTTCTAATGGTCCGCTCCAGCAGGTAAACCATTTTTTTAGGGTACACGTAAAAAAAAAAAAAAAAAGAGGAGAGGAGAGAGAGGAGAGGAGAGGAGAGAGAAGTGGATAGGAGAGAAGAGAGGAGAGACGAGAGAATGAGGAGAATGGACAGGTTGCAGTGATGGTGAGAGTGGAAATGTTTTAATGGACGCTTCCCGCCTGAAACATAGGTACAAGTAAACAATGAGAGAGAGAGAGGAGAGAGGAGAGAGGAGGAGAGGGCAGGAGAGAGAGAGAGAGAGAGAGGAGACGGGAGGGGAGAAGAGAGACGAGGAGGGGAGAGAGAAAGAGGAGTACACGTAAACAATGAGAGAGAGAGAGAGAGAGAGAGAGAGAGAGAGAGAGAGAGAGAGAGACGGCGTGGGGGGGGGGGGTGGGGATGGGGGCGGCAGAGTGAGAGGGAGACTTACTATTTTCCGTTCACTTTGTGGTTGACATCTTTCGTACATGTTTTCCCCTGGTGGTATTTCCCTTTCTACTTTGTCTGGACAGGTGATGCCATACCTGCCATTTATGAACAGAAATAAGAACCAGAATAACCCCCACCTCTCTCGACCTCTTGGCTGGCCTGTGACTCACGTTGAAGTCAGACCTTACCAAACTCGCAAAATACGTTCCTGTACTATCACATATAACAGCAAGAACGTGTAGGCGTAATCAAATTTGATACTGTCAGGATAACAACCCAAAATGTATTACGTGCATGATTACTATTAAAGTTTAATTTATACATTAATTTATCCATTGCTTTGCTGCCAATAGGAATATGCATGTATCGTTTGACTTTTGTCATTCATTATTCGTCTGTGTGGGCCTAGTTTATACGCCCTCTTTAGGGCCAAAACTCAAGTCAAAACTGTTTCAAAATGAAATACTAATATTCAACAAAAAAAAAGCGAAAGAGCGATCAAACGTAGCGCCAGCAGACATTTCCTCAGTGGGCTCTACCATGGTAAGCGGCAGTCCATTGCGTAAACGAAAGCATGGACTGTAAAGCGCTTAGAGCTTGGTCGCTAACCGAGGATAGGCAGCTATTGAATGATACTGTGATGATAACAACAGTCACTTACGCCGTGGTCCAGAGCGTCATCCACAAGAGGAAGAGTTGCAGAAGCTGCTGGGACATCACTGTAGTGGGCAGGAGCACTCACTGGCTGACCGACTGCAGTCTGGCTGATGGCTGGCTGATAATGAGCACATTGAAATTCTGTGCAGGGATCTGGTGGGTACTTGTTGTGATATACAGGGAGATACACAAGCTTGTTTATGCACCGCATAAACAGACAAAAACGCATGTTCACGCATAAAATGTACACACACATGCACACGCACACGCGCACGCTCGAGCACACACACACACACACACACACCACACACACACACACACACACACACACAACACACACACAGAGAGAGAGAGAGGAGAGAGGAGAGAGAGACACAGAGAGACACACTAAGCACCACACACAAGAGACAAGAGAGAGAGACTCTGCACACGCACTAAGAGAGAGAGAGAGAGAGAGAGAGAGAGGGGGAGAGAGAGAGAGAGAGAGAGAGAGAGAGAGAGAGAGGAGAGAGAGAGAGAGAGAGTGCACAACCCACACACACGCACACCAAAAGAGACAGAGAGAAACAGACAGAGAGAATGGAACCTAAATCAAGAAACAACTAGTACATACCCAGCATTAATTTAGGAACTTACTCTTTGCCTACACGCGGCAGTAGGAAGCCTAGCAAGGGGTCGGTCCAACTCCAGACATCAGCTTGTAGGGAGACTCTGCAGGAGCCTGCCACCCGTCCAACCCGCCTGTCTGTCTGTCTGTCTGTCTGCCCCTCTGTCAGCTTGCCACGTTTTCCACGCGGCTTGCTGCGAGCCAGTGACCGTATTGGGGGGGGTGGGGGGGGGGGGTGGGGGGGGGGGGGGGGGGGGGGGGGGGGGGGGGTGGGGGGGGGGGGGGGGGGGGGGGGGGGGGGAGGGGCGGAAATCAACATGCCTCTTTGTGCTGGCCACTCTTTCGAAACAGTCTGCTCTGGGCTAGCGACAGGGTGTGGGATTTGGGTAACACACCAGAAATGAACATGTCATGGCTTCAAATAAGTTTCTGCGTATACATAGACAGGCAAAATGATATTTGTTTAGTTTGTTTTTTGTTGTTGTTGTTGTTGTTGTTGTTGTTGCTGCTGTTCTTGTCGTTTGTTTTTGCCTGGTTTGTTGGTTGGTTGGTTGGGTTTTGTGTTTGAAAGATATCCCCCCCCCCCCTCTCTTTTTATGCGCATCAAGATATATTCTGGTTGTACAAACACTGCTTAAAAAATCTTTCTTCCATAAATTTTCAGATTAAATGAAAAAAATATTTATCTTTTTCTGGAACAGAAGAAAAATCACATCTGCTGGAACTTCTTTAGAAAAGGTTGTTTTATAGAGTCTGCTGTAAAGCGTTTGTCTGACATGACTTCAATTCCAACAGTCTATAAGAACATATTTGATAGCATCAGGTACACTACATCACGGTGCTTCTTCACTCACTCACTCACTCAGACTCATAACTACAGAAGTAGTCGTTGGGGAAACGTGAGGACCGCAGACGCAACCTCCCCTCTCCATCTGTCTCTGTCAGCAGCCGCCGGCAGCAGCTCACGTGTATGGAGTCCGGTCCATTCTTTGATGTTCTCATGCCAGTTCTTCCGCTGTCTTCCTCTTCTTCTTCTCCCGCCCTCGATGGTGCCTTGCGTGATTGTTTTGGACAGACTGGTGTGTCGAGTGTTGTGCCCAAACCATAATCAGCTTGCGTCTCTTCACAGTTGAAAGGAGAGGTTCCTGAGGTCCAGCACGGTTTTCAGTTCTGCTCCGTACATATGTATTGGTTCTGTGCTCTATCCAGGAGATTTGAAGGAGCTTCCTCAGGCATTTGCTCTCGAAAGTCTGGATCTTCCTTTCAGTTTCAGCCGTCAGTGTCCATGCCGTCAGTGGTCACTAACGGCTGCTTCACTTTTTGATAAATAAGAGTGGGTATGTGAACTGTGGCCTTTCGGTGCAAAAACAGTGGACAGAATAACCGATTTTTTTTTTCTTAAACTGTTTCATACCTTCTTTCAAAAGAAAAAAGAATTCCAGAGAACAAGTAAGAGATTATTATAAGATCTTTATTCTAAAACGGTAAGCAGACAATACCTTGGATTACTGAGAGGTATTAAGGTGAGATACGAGCAGTGTATTTTATATAGTTCCATCGTAAACAATAGGATGCAAGAATGGATCGAGTTGCCTAATTCTTAATCGGTATATCAAGAGGTGTTTGAAAGAGATTTTTCTACCACTGATCAGATTACACATTATGAGCTCTGTTACGAATACAGTTTTGTTTAATGGCAAACTGCACGTTGATTTTTTTAAAAACTTTGAATCAGCTTTGGATTCCACCAGCTATTTTTTTTACGTCGGCATTGAGCAAGTTTTTTTTTATCCGGTGTATTAACAGCAATGACGTCAGAGTCAAGGTTAGAATTCGTTCGTGGTGTAAAATTGACAGAGTGTAAAAAACTGTCTCTGATGTATAAAACAACGTGATGTTACTAGGTCAGCTATACGTAAATGAATAAGGAATAGAAAGGATGAAAACTGGAGCTATAGTCAGACATTTACGCATGATTGTCATGAATTATTTGTATTACGTTAAGCAGATGGTATAGTCCTCCCCCCCCTCCAACAACCCTTTCTGAAAGAGCAGCTGGGTTACAGACTCCATGAAATAATTTCTGCAGGGCAGCAGCATCTTTCCATTTAAATGTAACTACGAGAAAAAAGTAATATAGGCGTATTCAGGTAAGATGGATACTTGGCAACTGGAGAAAACTGAGATCAGCGTTGAAACTGTACGCCTGTTGTTCACATTTACTAATATTTAACCATTCATATTTCAACAAAGCTGAGGTTCGCTGTGTCGTGCGAAGATCTTACCAGCAA
>JADBJO010003938.1:25000-55000 GCA_016801955.1 Conus betulinus | reverse complement strand
TAACCGAACACAGCTTTTTATTTAAAACTCTGTTCGATCGGCACAACGTCACTAACGTTTTCAAGGTAACTGAACAGAGCTTTTTTGCTTCACTCTCTCTTCGACCAGCACAACCTCACTACCGTTCTGAACGTATCTGGACACGGCTTTTTTTTTTTTTTTACTTAAACTGTCTTCGATCAACACAACGTCACTACCGTTCTTAAGGTATTTGAACACAGCTTTTTACTTGAACTCTCTTCGATCAGCACAACGTCACTTCCGTTCTGAACGTAAGTGAACGCAGCTTTTGACTTAGACTCTCTTCGATCAAAACAATCGTCACTACAGTTCTCAAGGTATCTGAACACAGCTTTTTTTTTTTTTTTTCCTTTACTTAAATTCTCACTTTGACCAACACGTCACCAACGTTTCCAAGGAAACAGAACACAGCTTTTCGCTTACTTAAACTTTCTCTTTGCCAACATAACATTTACCACCATTCTTAAAGCGACTGAAGACAACTTTACGCATTTAACCACTCAACGTAGATTAACACCTGTAAAACCGGATTTGGGTTACTATATCATCTTCTTACTTTCGAATTTTCAGCTCGCATGCGTAAACCAACTGCGTTCATTATGCGTTTATTTTGGTCTGAAGCCTTGTTTAAGCGAAACCTCTCTAAAATGAGCCAGTGCGGCCAATGTTTGCAATGTAAATTACAGTCACCCAAAATGATTCTCAAAACGAAAGATGTAATATCAAGAAGCTCACGCGTCGCTTTACCTGACGATTTTGTTTTAAAAAAGATCCGGTGATTTTAGACGGCGTGGCCAATTTCTTCTGTGTCGGAACCATTCTGAGAGATGGATGCTTTAGTGGTGGTATGTATATTTACATACTTATATGCCATTGTGCTCATGCGTAATTGATTGGACTTTGACGGTTGACGGTTTATCCACTTTAAGCTGCGTTTGAAAATTCCAGTGGTTGTGTCACTCAGTGTAAATGAAAGTCAGAAATAATAGATAAATCATTCAGTTAAATTTATGCTTTTTTTTAAAACGATGTAATTATCTCGGGTTTACTCAGTTAAGTTACTAAAAAGCAAAATGAGCGCCATTTTGTTTACATACAACGCGGATTAATTTCATTGAGACCAAAAGGAACAACGAAAGTAATGTTAAAAAATACTGTGAGTGTATTTAGCGTGCTGACCAGTAGCCCACGAATTCATTTGGCTGGAGAGTGCAGCACAGAATTCAGGCCTAAGAAGGTCACTGGCTGTCGACATTATCATCCTTGTCATCATCGTTGTTATCGTCTTCGTCGTCATTATCATTACTTCACCATTGTCATTGTCGTCATAGCTATTAGTATACCAATCATCAGTGCTGTGGAGATGATTTTTGCAGTTGTTACCCACCATCAGCAGCAGCAGCAGCAACAGTGTCGTCATCACAATCATCATCATCATCATCATCATCATCATCATCATCATCATCATCATCATCATTGTCATCGTCGTCATCATCATCATCGTTATAGTTTTCGTCGTCTTCGTCGTCATCAAAGCAAGAAACAGAATAGAATCGAAACACGCATTGAACTGTTTAAACAAATAAACAAACTAGCTTTAAATGATATGACGTCATGTCTGACGTCATGGTTTCTCCTTTCTGTCACCAGTTCACGTCATGACCTTGAACCGGACAGAGGAGGGACACAGACTTCAGTCTCTGCACGTGGACAGTCTGGTGCAGTATGTCAAGGACGGCGTTCGTAAGTTCCTGCTAGCACGTGCACACACACATGCACGTGAATAAAAGGACGCATGTTTTCGAATTTCCTTTTTAGTTCTATTGCATTGCACAAGACTCGTCCAGGGCTGACATCCTGAAAACAAGAAAAATGTGTTTACAGTCTTGCAAAGAAAAATCACACACGCAAGTACTGGCACGCGCGTACACACACACACACACACACACACACACACACACACACACACACACACACACACATACAGACACGTGGGCACGGGCCACGCACTCACGCGCAAATCAAATCACAAACGCGCAGAACTGCACGCACAAATGCATACACACGAGCTTGTATGCTCATGTAGATACAAACATATTACAACATATTTTTCAACTGAGTTTACATTTTTGTCCTGCAGATACTCGCGTCTAGTGTGTGTAGGTCGGAGAGGGGAGGGGGGGGGTGCACACGCGCGCACGCATATTTGTGTGTGTGTGTGTGTGTGTGTGTGTGTGTGTGTGTGTGTGTGTGTGTGTGTGTGTGTGTGTTGTGTGTGTGTGTGTGCGCGCGCGCGCGCGCGCGCGCGCGCGCGTATGTGTGAAGGGTGTGGGGAATGCAGCCGTTGGGGGGATGAAAAGAAAAAGAGAACTGTTTGTGGGGGACTGAAATGCGACCAAGGGGGAAAAAAAAAAAGAGGAACCCTAAAAAAACAAAAAGTTTGAACTATCATTTATCTGTACTGGTCTACAAATGTTGTCAGCTTCAAATCCAGAAATTATCTTTGCCAGTTTTGAAAGTTTCTGGTCTGTGTGCGCAATCTTGTCAACCCATTCCCGTTTGTGTACCATTGATTTGGAAATTCTTGTATAAAGAGACAACAATGGAACACAAAAATATACGATAACCAAACATTGGATGGGTAAAAGAAGCACATGCTCAATTTTGAGAGTTCATATTCATGAATGGAAACGAAATGGATTTGTTAAACTTGAAACAGATCTACAATCGATGGGTATAAGTATTATAGCACATGCTGTATTTTGAGAGTTCAGTTTTCATGAATTCGAACGGAATGTGTTTGACAAATTTGAAACAGATGTGGTTCGGGTGAAATTTTAGATTTGACTGGCAGATGTTTATTATGCATACACTTGTCCATCAACAGATTTATTTCATGCTGATCAAGTTCAATGGTACTTTCTGGGAAAATGTCTGTTTCATTGCCCCTTTTCTTACCGGTTTATCAGCTACTTGTATGCTAAATCATTCACAGTATCAGAGTACCTAGCAAAGATCTCTTCCAGTGTTTCTAGACAGCATGTATCAAGTGTCACCATATTCTTTATATTCGAATTACAATTTCGAAGTTGTCAGATAAGTTTTGAGAATCAACACAAAACACGAAGTAAAAGAAAAGTATAGCGCACGTGTGTGTGTGTGTGTGTGTGTGTGTGTGTGTGTGTGTGTGTGTGTGTGTGTGTGTGTGTGTGTGCGCGCGTGCGTGCGTGCGTGCGTGCGTGCGTGCGTGCGTGCGTGCGTGTATGTATGTGTGTGTGCGTGCCTGCGCGCGCACATGCGCGCGCGTGTGTGTGTGTGTGTGTGTGTGTGTGTGTGTGTGTGTGTGTGTGTGTGTGTTCCAGTTCTGAACAACCCCATGCAGTGGAATCTCAGTAAAACGTGAGTAGCCAAACACTGTTGAAGGAATTGCTGATGCTACGTCTATTGATCTCCAACGTGGTGTGTCGTTATATTCAGTTTTTCTTTCTTCATGTGTACCCTCAATAAAGTGGTCATAAGGTAAAACCTGATGTTACCATCCTTAACTTCCCCAGCGGGAGTCCCTAATTGTTTTGTATCTTGCCTGAAGGAGACCTAAGAGGTCGAAACGCGTCGTGTTTTGTGTCTAGTGATTCGTTTGTCCACGTTTCTTTTTCTTTTTTTTTTTTCTTTCTTTTTTTTTGCGGTTCGCTAAGATCTATTTAAGATTTCCCCTAGGGACCAACATTTTGGGATGTCGCCCATGTGTCTTGTTGCCTTACCTTGTTCGTCTGTTCGTCTACCAGAAAGGAAAAGATATCCCCCCACCCCCCCCGCCCTCGCCTCATCCCACCCCCACCCGTTTCTTTCTACTAGTCGACTAGGGTGGTGTAGTCAAGGGTGAAGCACTAGACAGGCCATCCACACTCGATTACGTTTAATTCATGAATCCCAGCTTTAAGAGTCAGTGCTCTTACTGACCATGGCACTAAACCTGCCCCGTCCTTCCGCTTCATATATTTAGATATATATGTAAATATCTATTCATCTGTTTCAATGTGTCTGCTGACATGCCTGTCTGTCTCTTCCTCTCTCTCCCTCATCCCCCTCCTCCCCCCCCCCCCCCCCCCACACACACACACACACTCACACCTCCGCAACTCTCAACCCCTCTACTGTCTGCCTGTCTGTCTGTTTCTCTGTCTTTCTGTCTGTCTGTCTGTCTCTCTTTGTCTGTCTGTCTCTCTCTCTCTCTCACTGGCTCTGTCTCTCACTGTCTTTCTGTCTCTCTCTCTGTCTCTGTCTCTGTCTCTGTCTTTCTGTCTGTCTGTCTGTCTGTCTGTCTCTCTCTCTCTCTCTCTCTCTACATGCCCGTCTGTCTCTTCCTCTCTCTCCCTCATCCCCCCCCCCTCCTCACACACACACACACACACTCACACCTCCGCAACTCTCAACCCCTCTACCCGTCTGCCTGTCTGTCTGTCTCTGTTTCTCTCTCTCTCTCTCTCTCTCTCTCTCTCTCTCTCTCTCTCTCTCTCTCTCTCTCTCTCTCTCTCTCACTGGCTCTCTCTCTCTCACTGTCTTCTGTCTGTCTCTCTCTCTCTCTCTCTCTCTCTCTCTCTCTCTTTCTGTCTGTGTCTCTCTCTCTCTCTCTCTCTCTCTCTCTCTCTCTCGATCTCTCCCTCCCTCCCCCTCTCTCTGTCTGTCTGTCTGTTTGCCTCTCTCTCTCTCTCTCTCTCTCTCTCTCTCTCTAGCTCGCGCGCGCGTTTATGTACGTGTGAATGTGTGTGTGTGTGTGTGTGCGTGTGTGCGTGTGAATGTGTGTGTGTGTGTGTGTGTGTGTGTGTGTGTGCGTGTGTGTGTGTGCGTACGTGCGTGCGTGCAGGCGCGCGCGCGTACTACACAATAAATGTTCCAAACTTTGCTGAGATAAAATCAAAAGTACACTCGCCTACAGACCATGGAGCAATCCTCCCCCTCTCCCCCCCCCCCCCCCCCCCCACCCCCCCCCCCCCCCCTCAACCCCCTCCCCCCCCCCCACCCCCTCTCCCAGTTTAGACTTTACGTGCCTTCTTGCCCATTGGCAGACTACCTTCCCATTCCTCCTCCAACCCCCCCCCCTCCCCCATCCACCCCTTCAAAGAAAAAAAAGTGCAACTTCGATCAACCTACCCATTCCCCCACCCCTCCCCATCCCTCTCTTTTCTGTTATCTGGTTCATAATAAATCTTTACAAGTGTATGCAATAAATCCGCCGTGTAGTACTGTCGATGCCAAACCTGTCAAAGGTTATATTTTCAGTCTGTGAAGACCTGTTGATGTGTTAGACTGAAATATTTCTCAGTAAATATTCGAAAGTATGGTAGAAAGAAGTGCATGTAAATAAACGTCACAGTATATTATTTCTCAATCAAACGGGATAACTTTCTTTTCACTTCTTAAAGAATAGTTCTTAGTGAGTTCGCCCAAAAGCAGGACAAATAAGTTACAAGACAAAGCGCGACACGTTTCGACCTCTTAGGTCTTCTTCAGACAAGTCAAACAACGTTCAGGACAACGGAAAAAGAAACGCCATTGCTCGTTTTTTTTTCTTTTCATTGTCCTTAACGTCGTTTATCTCGCCTGAAGAAGATCTGAGAGGTCGAAACGCGTCGTATTTTTTTTCTTGCAATTTGTCTGTCCTTGTTTTGGGGGCGGGCTCACTAAGAACTCTTCTTGAAATTTGTTTCAGTTTCCGCTCTCAACACCTCACTTGAAAGTAAACTCTCTCTTCTCTTTATTGTAAATTTTCACGTATATTCTTGTGTGATGACGTGATTGTTACTTACCCTGCCTTCCTCGCATTTTCATATAATTTTATTTCATTTTTTTTCTTCTTCTGTTGTCTTTTTGACGTTCTCTTAAGAAATCCCAACTGTGTGGTGAAATGTTAATATAAAGTAAATGTTTTGTAGCCGCCAGTGTATAATCAATGTTGTATTTGAACACAGCATGAGGTCGTTGTTGTGGCTCATTTGTCCTAATAACTGTTGAAGGCATTCTGTTGATTTGTTTCTTGAATAAATGTTATTCAGCGAAACTAACTTTCTTTTCATTGTCCGACGGGTTCCTGTGCTGACGCTGTTTGAGTGAGAGTCTGACAGTCTTGGCGGGGATTTGAAACAGATTTCTCTTCGTGAGCGAGGCCAGTGGACGTGTCCGCTTGGTCCACTGTCATCCTGAGGACCACGAGGAACTGCTGGTCATCAAGAAAGCCATGGTCAGCGTCTTCTCCGTGCACGTGCAGGTCAGTAAGGCTGCGAGTGCCCTTCAGTTCAGTGGTTATTTCAACGTCTGTTTATCTTATTTCAGTGGTTATTTCAACGTCTGTTTATCATTGTTCAGTGGTTATTTTAACGTCTGTTCATCATAGTTCATTGGTTTATATTAATGTCTGTTCATCACTAGTTCCGTGGTTATTTCAACGTCTGTTCGTCTTCAGTTCAGTGGTGGTTGTTTTAACGTCTGTTTATCATCATTTGAGATGTAAAAAAAACTGGAAATATGAAAAAAAACTCTTCACTGGCTGCATAAGGGAACCATCGCAATCCCTTTTAAAGGCAGATATATTTGTATTGCCTGCTCCGAGGCCTTTCGTCCGCTGGGTCGGAAACTCATCAGGGAGACACGGCTGGCTGTATCTGCGCTCCTGGCGTCAAATAGAGACACACCACAGTCCATAATACCGTGGTGTTCTCACCACCAAGGGTGCAAAAAAGAATCCAATAGCACCCCCGAAGCAGCCAGCGAAGAAAGTAGTAAAGGAAACCAAACGAAAGTGTAGGGAGGAAAAAAGTTGCTGAAAAACTACAGATATTATGCAAATAGTATAAAATGTAGGGGCAATTAACGTGTGTTCATCATCAGTTCAGTGGTTATTTCAACGTGTGTTCATCATCAGTTCAGTGGTTATTTCAACGTGTGTTCATCATCAGTTCAGTGGTTATTTCAACGTGTGTTCATCATCAGTTCAGTGGTGGTTATTTCAACAACTGTTCATCATCAGTTCAGTTGTTATAGCAACGTCTGTTCATTATCGATGAAGAACATTAGACTATATTAAAAGGCAACGGAGATTACTGAGAATGCCAGACTTGCTGTTTCTGGTCATTTTCGCTCTCCTTTCTCCTTCACATGTTAGAATCTAGACATTCCATTAAGAATACTTCTAAAAAAATTTTTTTTTTTAATCACAGCAGTCTGCCCAACTGTTGACCGGGCAAGAACGTGTATGATGTCCGTCATACGTCTGTCGTCTACGATTTGTCAAGGCTTTCAAAATATGCAGTATTCCTACATTTCAATCTTTATGGCCCTGTTAAAAACTGGGTAGTCTAGTAGTATGTAAAGGACAGACATTTTTCTATCACATATTTTTTTTTACCTCACAGCAAGGTTACGAGGAAGCGGACATGTTTGCTGGAAGAAGATCGGCTTTTTGCTCGTGAGAGAGTTATCCTTCCGAGGGCTGTCGTACCAGTCAGAGGGCATGTACTCTTTTAGGAGGAGAGCACGGGGAAACAAAATGGTTGAACATAATAAGAAAACATTTCTGGTTTGACCTTTAGCCTTTACAGACAAAATGCATCTTGTTTGAATATAGACGAAGTGGATTTTACATGGAAAGAAGTCGAAGTAGATACTACACCGTTTAACTTCCCCTTTGGGACTGTGTGTTCGTTCGTTCGTTTTGTTTGTTTGCTTGTTTGTCGGCCTACTTCTTGGTTTGTTTCTCTCTGTCCCTTCTGTCTCTGTTTCTGAACTCTCTCTCTCTCCTCTCTCTCTCTCTCTCTCTCTCTCTCTCTCTCTCTCTCTCTCTCTCTCTCTCTCTCGGTTTTGTTCATAAATATTGAATACGTACAGGCCACTGAATCGCGGCGTTCTGTAACCTTCTTTGTGATTGGTATAAAGAGTCATCGGAAATCACCCGCACGTGCATCAGTTTGGAGATTCAGACCCGTATGTATTGTGTTTGAGTTTGTGGTGGACTTGATGCTAGGCATACCAGATGACATTTGCACCTGGGGACCAAAATGCCCCATGCTTTCGGAAGTTTCTTGACAATCCCAGAGACCTTTCCGGGAAAGACAGACAGTCAGATTCCAGAAAATTTCATACGTCGTTTCAGGATTTCATTTATGTGCTTTAATTTGCCTTTGCTACATCCTGGTTCTCGAAATTTCGAAACATGCGTTTTGACTGGTTGTAGTTCGCCATGATTCCAGACCTCTCGATTTCATAAAGAAGGAATGATCAGGTTTGGGGATTGGTGCAAAATGAGGCGACTGCAGGCGGAAATCTAAACACATCTTTAAATGTATTTAAAAATCAACTCCGCCAAACAACAGGGACAAACGAATCACAAGACAAAACACGACGCGTTTTTCCACCTCTTAGGTCTTCTTTCGGCAAGGTAAACAACACTCAGGACAACGAAAATGATTAACGAGCGACGCCCATCTTGCTCCGAATTTGACGCAGATGTGATTGCTTGTTCTTCATTTTGGTTGTCCTGACCGTTGTCTCTCTTGCTTGAAGAAGGCCTAAGAGGTCGAAATGCATCGTGTTTTGTCCTGTAATTCGTTTGTCTATCGTTGTCTGTCGGAGTTAGTTCAACTACCTTTTAAAATGTGTATAAATTTCCGGCTGCAGTCATCTCACTTTGCAACTAAATAGTAGATGAAAGAAAGGGAATAAAGACGGAAAGAATGAAGACGAGAAAGAAGAAGGGGAAAAAAGAGACAAGAAAAGATACAGGGAAAGATAATTTCAACAACAAAAAAAAAGGAAGGCAATATGGAATGGGCAAAGAACGACAGAAGAAAAATAGAAAGAGAGTTATAAAGGAATGAAAGATTGAGTTAATTACATGAAGAGACAAATGCAGGGAAGAAGGGAGGATATGGAAAAAGAAAGGAAGGAGGCAAGTCCCTCTGCACAATTCATTGGTGCAAGCTCTCATGCACAATTCATTGGTGCAAGTCCTTCTGCACAATTCATTGGTGCAAGTCCTGCACAATTCATTGGTGCAAGCTCTCATGCACAATTCATTGGTGCAAGCTCTCATGCACAATTCATTGGTGCAAGCTCTCATGCACAACTCACTGGTGCAAATCCTGTACAATCCATCGGTGCAAGCCGTTCTGTACAATTCATTGGTGCAAGTCCTTCTGCATAATTCATTAGTGCAAGTCCTTCTGCACAATTCATTGGTCCTTCTGCACAATTCATTGGTGCAAGTCCTTCTGCACAATTCATTGATGCCAGTCCTTCTGCACAATTCACTGGTGCAAGTCCTACTGCACAATTCATTGGTGCAAGTCCTTCTGCACAATTCACTGGTGCAAGTCCTACTGCACAATTAATTGGTGCAAGTCCTTCTGCACAATTCACTGGTGCAAGTCCGTCTGCACAATTCATTAGTGCAAGTCCTTCTGTAAATTCATTGGTACACGTCATTCTGTATAATTCACTGGTACAAGTCCTTCTGCACAATTCACTGGAGCAAGTCCTTCTGCACAATTCACTAGTGCAAGTCCTTCTGCACATTTCGCTGGTGCAAGTCCTTCTGCACGGTTCACTGGTGCAAGTCCTTCTGCACAGTTCACTGGTGCAAGTCCTTTTGCAGTTCACTGGTGCAAGTCCTTCTGCACAGTTCACTGGTGCAAGTCCTTCTGCACAGTTCACTGGTGCAAGTGGAGAAAGATCAAAGGATGATAGGAAGAATGGAAAGCTTACAAGATGAAAAGGAAAGTGCTCTCTCTCTCTCTCTCTCTCTCTCTCTCTCTCTCTCTCTCTCTCTCTCTCTTAGACTGTCAGGCACTTTTTAACATGTTGTCTTGAGACGGTGAAATCGGACCAGTAATTATGATTGATGTGTTGGTCATTTTCAAGTATATCTCATTCTATCCTGTATCTTTCCTTATGTATTATCACTATGAGAAATAGCTTGAATAAAGATGCCTTCCTTTAAAAAAAAAAGAAAAGATAAGGATAGGGAAAGGTAGATACGGCTTATAACGAGGTGGACATAGCTTCTAACATATTGGGTCAGGCAAAGACTAAACTGACGGAAAGGGGGGGGGGGGGGGGGGGGGGGGAAGATGTACAGAAGGGGCTGAGGGAGGGGAGGGGTGGAAGGTGTGTGTGTGTGGGGGGGGGGGGGGGGGACACCACCTCAAAACAAGCACATATTGACTTGTTCTGATTCCCATGCAGATTGAAGAAGACAAAGAAGACTGGGCTTACTCCACGCACGAAGAAGATCATCTTGGTGAGCTCTCTCTCTCTCCCTCTCCCTCTTTCCCTCCCTCTCTCCTCCCCTCCGTCCCTCCCTCTCTCTCTCTCTCTCTCTCCCTCTCTCTCTCTCTCTCTCTCTCAAGGAAATAGTGGGAGAGAATAAGCTCTGCCTAAGATCTGAGGTTCTCTCTCTCTCTCTCTCTCTCTCTCTCTCTCTCTCTCTCTCTCTCTCTCAAGGGCATAAGAAGAATAAACTATGCCTAAAAGTCTCTGTCTCTCTGTCTCTGTCTCTCTCTTCTCTCTCTTCTCTCTCCTCTCTCTCTCTCTCTCTCTCTCTCTCTCTCTCTCTCTCTCTCTCTCTCTCTCTCTCTGAGAAAAAGTTCTGACTAGGGACTACTGTCCTTGTTTTAACAACTAGCGTTCTTTTTCACGTTTGCCTCCCTTCTATCAGTTTATCTATGTATTTTTTGTACCCACCCTTTTTATCAGAAAAAAAAAAACGTGAATGCTAATTGCTTACACACTAATGTTTCAACTGGTCTTTGTTTGTTCGTTATTCTTTACTCTCTTTTTTATTACCGTTTTTGTTCTTGCTTTCATTATCTTCGTCGTTTAATCGTTTTAATGGTCGTATTTTTGTTTTTAGTAGAATAACAAAGATAGATTGTAGGAACAGGTACTGCTTTAAATGCGTGAGTGATACAGGCTTTGACTCTCTCTCTTCTCTCTTCTCTCTCTCTCTCTCTCTCTCTCTCTCTCTCTCACGAATGTTTGTTTCTCCGTTTGTAAAGTAACAGCGCTGGCAAAACATTCCTGTTGCCAGGGAATGTGAGGAATGACCCCATCAATCCTTAATTGCACGTCCTTCTCACGTAAGAGAAACCATCAGCGATCCTTTTTCTTCTAGCGACTGGACTGCAACCTTACCAGAAACTGCGCATCACAGTTGGTGACAAAAAGCTGATTATCAGATACACATTGTAGCTGTAGTACCCTCCATGGGACATGTTCTTTGGCTGCTGGTGGTTTTCTTTTCTTCTTTCTTTTTTTTTTCCATGATGAGAAATTCCAATTGTTCATCTAAATGTACTAACGTGAGGAACATCCTGTTTAAAATTTCCTAGTCTTCTGTTGGTGTTTATCAGTGTGACTCCTAAAACGGTAGAGACGAGCGAAAGGAAAGGCTGATGGAGGAAGTGTGTGTGTGTGTGTG
This sequence comes from Conus betulinus, assembly GCA_016801955.1. NCBI lineage: Eukaryota > Metazoa > Mollusca > Gastropoda > Neogastropoda > Conidae > Conus > Conus betulinus. Next base: position 43,509 of record JADBJO010003938.1, on the reverse strand, counting down.
TGTGTGTGTGTGTGTGTGTGTGTGTGTGTGTGTGTGCGCGCGCGCGCGCGCGCGCGTGCACGCACTGGGCGGAGTGAATGGATAAAGGGGGCACAGATTAGGAGGGCTAGATCTCTATCACGTGTTGTTTTTTTTGTTTGTTTGTTTTGTTTTTTTTTTTTTTTTTTTTGCTTTTTTAAGAAGCAGTCGATTTTTATCACACATCATAATCATTTCTGTAGGGTTTTCTTTATTCATACAGTCTCTTTGTTTCTTTTTTTTTTTCCAAAGTTCAATTTGAGGTTCTTCTTCACGATACCGTTTCAAACATTTTTGTTGGAACTATGAAAGCAGACAGGACGGGAGTGAAGAAGACCCAGAAGTGATGGGATGGGGGTGGGGGTTGTTCTGTTTTTTCAGGCTCCCTGGCTCACAACTACACGGCACGGCGCACCAGGACAGGGCTGCAGCTGCAGAGAAGTCACCACAGTGCCAGTGAGGTCTTCAGGAACCACGACAAGGTGAGACCACTGGAGGGGTGAGGAGGGGGGTGGGGGTGGTGGTGGAGGGGGCGTCAATGCACACGTGGCATGTCATGTGACCACAAGGTCAGACCACTGGTCAGGACCAATGTACACTTGACATGAGATTTTGACTGCAATGTCAGACCATCTGAGGGAGATTCAATATATACATGAATTGTCACGTGACTGTGACGTCAGATACCGGAGGGGAAGGTTCAATGCACACGTGACATGTCATGTGACCACAAGGTCAGAACGGAAACGTGATATGTCACGTGATCACAAGGTCAGAGCACTGGGGAGGGGGGTGGGGTTTTGAGGTTCGATGAGGTAACCACAAGGTCAGACCACTGGAGGGGAAGGCTCAATGTGCACGTGACATGTCATGTGACTACAAAATCAGACCACTGGATGGGAGGATCTGAGGCCTGTTAGCTGGCGTCCAGTGTAGACGCGACCCGTCACGTGACATAAAGGCGGCTCATTTGGTTCACAAAGAGTAACGGCTGATCTGTCTCTGCCTAGAAAATGACCAACAGTGGCTGAAAAGCTGTCTGGCCTGAGGGACAAAGTGAGCGCGCGCATGTGTGTGTGTGTGTGTGTGTGTGTGTGTGTGTGTGTGTGTGTGTGTGTGTGTGTGTGTGTGTGTGTGTGTGTGTGTCTGCCTGTCTGTATCTGTGTGTTTACGTTTAGTGATCCTCGGTTTTCTTTCACGCGGTTTTAATCTGACAGTGATAGTAGTAGTAAGCTACAAGGGTAACGTTTTGTTTTCAATTGAAGATCTGTGGGTTTTCGGTTTTCAGACGCTGCACTACGACCACCAAGGGACGCTACACACCGCCCTGGCTACAGACCGCATCCTGCTCAAGGACAGGAGCCCTAAGCAGAAACCGTACGGCTTACCTCCCCTGATGGACTGAGTTGTGTGTGTGTGTGTGTGTGTGTGTGTGTGTGTGTGTGTGTGTGTGTGTGTGTGTGTGTGTGTGTGTGTGTGTGTGTGTGTGTGTGGGGTGTGTGTGAGAGAGAGAGAGAGAGAGAGAGAGAGAGAGAGAGAGAGACAGACAGACAGACAGACAGACAGACAGACAGACAGAAAAATCACACGGAGTGAAAGAGACAGACAGAGAGACACACAGACAGACAGAGACAGACAGACAGACAGACAGAGGGAGAAAGCAGACAAACAGAGACTGAAAGAGAGGTAGAAGTACAGAGAGTATAACCGGTTCCTGTATGTTCCATTCCAGAACAACATTACCGGGAGAGAAACCTCATGTCGTTGCGTCTTCAGGAGGTACGTCATATCACCAATGATACCATTCGATCTGTTCTCTGCGTGTTCTTACGTCATAAAGATACTGTGACAGTCAGTAACGACCTCTCTCTCTCTCTCTCTCTCTCTCTCTCTCTCTCTCTCTCTCTCTCTCTCTCTCTCATTCTCGTCTCTCTGAAGAATGGTGACCAGTCTCCCCCAGTCTATTGGAAGTCTCTCAGAGCTCGGGGTTTCTCTTCTCATCTCTTCCTATTTTCAGCTCTCTTTTTTTCTGCTGCGCCATGTGTGTGTTTACCTCAGTAGTGTGTGTGCCACTGTTCCGAATCCCAGTTCACATCCACAGTGTGGTTATGGCAATCCTGTGTGTATAAGTCATTTGGTCGTCACGAGGAAGACCGGTGGACCAATTCCCCCAGTTATATTGGAAGTATGCCAGAGCTTCGGGGTTTTTCTGTTCTCATTCTTTTCCTATTTTCAGCTCTTTTTTTTTCTGCTGCGCCATCTCTCTGTTTAACCTCAGTAGCATTACACCAGATGGGCACTCGTTGCGAATCCCAGTTCACATCCACAGCCCTGGTTATGGCAATCCACAGGAAAAGGGTCAGTGTCAAGTCGTCACGAAGCCACCGACCGGAGGAGACACTGCGCTGCTGCCGAGTCACTTCGATAGTGTTCAGTGGTGCCTGTTATGGGTTTCAACTGTTGGCAATGTTGTCACTCTGATCCAACATACGCCAGACACCCTACTGACGACAATAACTGCTTAGTCGCGGAGCCAGCGCGAGTGATCTCTCCCTCCGAGGGGTCGCCACGACCCCAACAGAATCCAAGCAAGGTCACAGATGTGGAGAGGCAATCTTTAACTGAAGTCACCATGAGAGCAGGGCACGAAGGGCCACAGAAAATGAAGACATTTTTCTTAATGCTGATCGATGAGGTAAGGGGGGGGGGGGGGGGGGGGGGGGGGGGGGGGGATGTCTCGGTTTATGCATATGGTTTCCCGAACTGTTTGGCAATGTTGTCACACTCTATCGTGTGTTCTGTCTACTCCTTGTCTATTCCCTAGGAGGGACTGTTTTGTCGAAGCCGTTTTAACGGCAATTGTGACAAACAAACTCTCGGACTGATGAAAAAAAAAAGAAAAACGAAACAGGACAAAAGTCAGCAGATTGTCACTTCCCTCGTGACGAGAGAGAAACAGTAGGATATCACAGAGGGAATCAACATGTAGGTCACAGGGAATCACAGGGGAGCTTTGTAGGTCACAGGGAAGGGGATGGGGCAGTTTGATTTGTCTGTTCTGCAAAGAATTTGTCTATGATGCAAGGGAGACAGTTGGAATGTAAGAGTCACGTGTCACGTGTGTACATGGTCTTATCAGGAGAAGTCAGTCCCGAGCAGGTCGAGCGTGTTGTGAAGCGTTGTCTAGCACTGCGCTATCTTTGGTTCGATGAGAACAGGTCAGTCATTCGGTGTGCCGATCAAAATGCATTCTCCGTGTTTAGGCGGTTGATATGATAAGGACATAAGACACGTGCAATGAAAGAGAAGGCGGATGTGTGTGGGGGGGTGGTGGTGGTGGTGGGTGTGTGGTGTGTGTGGTGGTGGTGTGGTGTGTGTGTGTGTGTGTGTGTGTGTGTGTGTGTGTGTGTGTGTGTGTGTGAGAGAGAGAGAGAGAGAGGGGGGGATGGGAGGGGGAGGGGGGAGGCTGGTGGGTACAAGGCCGACAATGCAGTCTTCCTTTCGTTTTGTTTTCGCGTTTCAGCCTCGACCTTTTCTTAGTGTTCTCTTTGCCCACCTTTCAAAAACTGAGCCGAAAAAAAAATGTCCTTTGATCCTTGATGTAGAGCTAAGAGTTCACACGCATAAAAACTGATAAAAAATGATAATAATGGACTGGAAACTGCTGATTAGGATTAACAAAAATACAGCAACAAACAACAACAACAACAACAACAAACAACAACAACAACAACCCCTATCCACCATCACTCAAATTGTAGAGGCACATCAGTGAACCATCTCGTTCTCTTGCTGGCTACGATATAGGGGATATTGTTTTGTGCATGTTATACGTCTGTCGTTTGTCACATCTGAACAAGATATTTATGTGGAGCATGCATCTGCCTGTTTGGCATTGTTTATTAGTCATCCATTACTTTGCAATTTGTTGTGTCTGTTCGTTTCTATTTTGCTTCGTTCTGCACTAACGGTGTGCAGTATGTTTCATTCATTCGCCGTCCCATACTGTGCTCTGTGCTTTCCATACAGACTTCCCTGACATCGAAGCACGTGCTACAGTCAAGGTCACCTTGGACAGAAAACTGTGAGTGACAGTAAGGGTACATACTCTTCTTTGTAACTCCCAGAACAAGTTTCGACCTTTCTGTGTCATTCTACCTTCTCAGTAAACGCCATGCCTAGTAGTCAGAACAGACTCTTATTAAACAAGTACGGAGTAGGGCTGTGTCTCCTCTAGTGGGTAGGCTGAAGGAGTCCTGATATACGATTGTTCCGCGTGGACTACCGGCACTGGAGGATTGACACAGGAAGATGAGTGTGGCTATGCGTAGAGAGTGGCTGAAAATGGTGAGTGTGGCATTAACCGAGGGGTACAGAACGTGAAATATACAAAAATGTATAAAAAAAAAGAATAAATTTATGAATAAATCAATTTATTGTCAGATTAACTCGTGGTTGTACTGACAGACAGACAGACAGACATAGCAGAGAAAGGGACAGACAGATAGCATAGCCGAGAGAGGGGACAGACAGACAGCATGACAGAGAGAGGGACAGACGAAGAGAGAGAGAGAGAGAGAGAGAGAGAGAGAGAGAGAGAGAGAGAGAGAGAGAGAGAGAGAGAGAGAGAGAGGAGAGAGAGAGAGAGAGATTGACAGATATCAAAACACAGAAAAGACAGACAGACGGACAGATATAGAAAGGGAACTTCCATATCACTGCATGAATAAGTTTTGTCTTTATCTTACAACCTGTCTGATATAAATGACGATCAACAAAAAAAAAAAAAAAGAAAATAAGAAGTCAGTTTTTGAAGCAAAAAAAAAGAATCAAGGGACACCAACACTGTCCTTTTCTTTCTGAGATCCCCCGGATGATGGCAACAGAGGAAAAAAAATAGACAAAAAAACAATCGATAGCAGGCAATGACAACACTGTCACTTCTTTTCTTCCAGACCTCATCGGCCGACCACACAAAGATGTCTTCCACAACCTGACGACACAGACACTGGAGACGAAACTGGTAACCAGCGTGAATGGGTTAATGATGAAAATATAGTGAATATGACAATCATGATGATGACGATAATGACAATGATCACGAAAGCAATAATGATGGCGATGATTTGAAAACCAGCAGCGATGCTTATGATGATGGTATGATAAGAATGAAAGTGATAACATTTAAGATCGATGATGACGATAAGTGTAATCGTTCTGATGATGGTTAAGATGGTGGTGATGTAATGATGACGTTAGTAGTGATGAATATGATGCAATGATAATCTTTGTAACTAGAATGCTAAAAGTATGATAATGTGTCAAAATAAATAGAGAAAATGAATCAGCCACCATGGAACCGTGGTTAGCGTCGCGGTTTCCCGGCCTCGATGTCGAGGGTTCGATTCCAATAACAGTCATTATTTGCGGGATTCTTCTGCTGCAAACGGCTCATACCCAGAGCCGAGTTTGCCGTGATCTCATCTGGAAAGACTGGAACTACACAGTCGAGTTCCATCCACGTAATGGATGTGTCTCTGACTAAACACTGCAGATGTCAGCATCTCTCGGGCCTGGTTGACGCCGGGATGTATTATCAGAGTAACTGTAGAAAACACCATGTAATGCAGTCTCAGACCGAGATGGAATTCGTTTTGTTTTTCTTCCTTTACCCTTTTTCTTTCCTTCTTTTCTCCATTCTTTCTTGCCACCGTTCTTCCTTCGTTCCTTTTCTAAATTCTTTTCTTCTCTCCTTCATGTCATCATTTCTTCCTTCCTCGTTCCTTCTTTTTTTTTCTTATGCCTTTTCTTCCTGCACGTCTTCATGTTGTTGTTTTTTTTCATTCGTATCTTTTTCTTTCGTTGTTCTTTTTTTGTCTCCAGAAACCAGAACCGAGTCATGGACTGTCGGAAGTCCAGCAGAACATCAGCAGAGTGTTCCAGTGTCTGCGGCAGTTCCCAGAGAAAGGTAGGAATCACGTGGAGTGAACGGTGAATGAAATAACGCGGCACACAGACGGAGCATGAACAAAGGGGCTTAGGTCTAGCTAAGGATACATGTTTCCGCACAAGCAAGATACTCACTATTTTAGATACGCTTGTATTTCGCTTGTATTGCTGGTACTCCTGCACAAGTTATCGTATAGATTGTCAATTCACAGCTATCATCGTTGTGGAAGTTTTAACTCAAGCTGCTGTGTGTTTCAGAACCTAAATTACATTTGCTTTCACACACACACACACACACACGCGCGCGCGCGCACGCGCACACACACACACACACACACACACACACTTTTTTTTTTTTTTTTAAGAAGAAGGGAATTAACCTCACAAATTGGAAACAAGAGAAGCTAGCCCGAACAGACTACGATTGTATAAGTTTACGAGTCTCTACTATCAATACTGCAGGCAGCATGAAGATATTTATATCGTAGGGGTGGCTTGACATTTCAAACTGGGTGTGGCTCCGCATGGTGAGCATGTTGAATGAGCGGGACAGCGTGGGCGCAACGGCCTTGAGAGCACAAGGGAGATAAGATGTCTTATGTTTACCGTATCCTTTGCAGACAACGAAAACAGATCCATCTGCATCAACGATTTAAGAGACATCCTTCATCGTCTCCACCACGAAGATTACGTTCAGTTCGTCAACAGTCAGCTGGGCGCCCCATGTCCTCCCAGCAACGACACGTCATGCCAAGATCAGCGCCGTGTCCTGATTGACGTGGTGGCGCGACTAGGGGACGTGACGTCACAGGAGCTGTTGATAACGCACGTGCTGACCAAAGAGCCGGCGGTGTCGGAGGAGCTGCGCCGGGTGTTCATCCACTGTGTGGCCATGGAGAACCCCCACTGAGGTCAGAGACAAGCGTGTTGAGGCAGATGAGCGTTCACTTTGTGGGCAGAGGGAGAGGGGGGGGGGGGGGGGGGGGGGCAAGGGTGGGGGTGGGAAGATTTTTCTTTGAATGGATGGCCGGTGGTAGGGGGTGGTGGTTGGTGGGATGGGAATGTACAGAGGAAGGCAGCACGCGCGCGTGCGCGCACACACATGCACGTGCACAAACACGCTCACACACACACACGCACACACACAAGATTCAAGATTCACAGATTCAAGATTTAATTATCCTGTCACCCACGCACGGGTATGGAGGACGCAAACACACACACACAAACACACACACAATCCACTTCAACATGACACAAAATAACTAAGCAAAATGCAGATAGGGCGTTGGGTTATGTGTATATGAAGGGGTAAAGGACCGAATCACTAAAACACAGAGCAGGCTTTTTTCATCATAAACTTACACCATTTTGCTGAATTTCAAAAATTTACTCAGCTTTTAAAGAACATTCTTGCCAGCCGAGAATAGTCTGACAAAGGTTGTAAACAGATTTCACACGTTTATACTTTCTCTTAGGTACTTCTTTATACTTTGGCAAGATAATGACAACAATCAGGACGACGAAAATGGAGAAGAAACAGAATCAACGTTCAACGCCAACATCTTGCGCCAATCTTTACAAAAGCGTTGACAAACGCAAGTGACTGTCTCCTACTTCATTTTGAGTTTGTGATTACTACATCGGAATTTGCCTTAAGGGAAATATATATAGATCAGGTAATTGTTCCGTGTAATTTTCACGTTTGAAATCTGTTTTTAATTTCTATAGAATAGGCATTTCTTACTTGAATATAATACCCTATTTTACGAACGTACATAGTTATCTTTCAAAACTAAAGAAATGTTTTTACATAACGATCTTTCGTTAGAAAACTGCTGTGTTTCCCAAATACAATCATAGCCTGTTTCTACAAAAATGCTTTGTATACACTTTATCCACCCAGACAATAAATACCACTTTTATACAAGTCATATAAAACACAATATATTTTACTCGAATATTTTATCCGTTTCGGTTGCTAGGGAGATTTCCCTCGGATCGGATCATTCGGTTTTTCCATTTCCCATACAACGGATTCGAATGATACTATAAACCGAGGGTTCCGTGTGTGAACGCACGTATAACATGGCACACACGTAAAATGGATCACAAACTTTAAGAACTTTAGCTGCAAGCTTTCTATGATTTGGATATCTTCATAACCCCATATTTCACCCCATATAATAGACAGAATAAAACCATCTTTTCAAATAGATCTAAAACAATATTCACGGGTAATTTTTGATTTCGAGCGACTTGGAGTAATGAAAACATTGCACTTTGTGCTTGATCATGCCTATGTTTTTTACATTTATGAAATTCAGCCAGATCTACTAAAACAGATTCCCAAAATATTTGAAACTATCTAAGATATTTCAATGACTTTGTTATCAAATTTAAACACGGTTTATTATTTCTTACGGGGTTGAATATCACAACTTTAGTTTTCTGTACATTAACAGTTAGTTTGATCCTACAATACTCTTTAAAACGCAGTAAGAGCTTTTTGCAAAGGAACGGACATGAGGTAGCACACAAACCGGACTGACTCGTAGTGACCATGTTTACGTAAACAAAGATAACAATCTATCAGAAAGTGGACCAAACTGAACTCAAATAAGCTCTTAAGTATGCATCAGGAAGATCTAAATCAATGTTTAACGAAGTACAATTGTGATCAGAAAAAAATTGTTCGAGGTCATTCAAAAACAAAGAAAAAAGAACCGGAGACAAATTTTTTTTCCTTGCTGCACACCTCTATAACTACTAAAATAATCAGATTTGTTACCGCTTATGAAAACACACGATTTGATTTGATGATACATGAATTATAATCACCTGGAGAATCTTACCATTCCGATCTCTAGCTTTACAAGTTTTTGCAAATAGTCCTAATCTCCACACAGAAATCAAAAAGCCTTCCTAAAGTCAACAAAAGCACAAAACAATTGCTTTTTTGTAGCAGCGCAAATATCTACAAGGCTTTTCAAAACAAAAAAAATTGATCCAATTTGGAATGACCCACGACGAAAACCAGCCTGACTTTCAGAAGCAGCTTATTACTTTCAAGAAAATCAGAGCATCGAGGGCAGAACGTTGTAAACAATTTACATGACGACATATTCAAGCTAATCGTTGTACAGAGCCTACGCGTGTGTTGGCCACGATAATTGTCACAGTCCTTTATTGCCTCTCCCTTTGTAGATTGGTAGAACAAGTCCCACTACCCCTGGTGGACAGGAATCACACCTGAGCTAAGAACTTTATTGAAAAGGGTTTACGATAAATTGTTGTCATTAAGGGCACGCTGTTCTTAATATATTCGTTTATAATCTCTGTCATCACCTGGAGCTTTCCCATTTTTTCAATTTCTGCACTGCTGATTCTACATCTACATCCTCGATGGTCTATTTCAAAAAAAAGATTCAAAATTTATATCACATTCAACATCATCTTCCACCCCATCATCATCAACGTGAAGATTCATATTTTTAAAGTGGTCATAAAGTTCATTCAGCGAACCAATTTGATAGGACACGACACATTGGTTTCCTTTTTATTTTTGCCCAGTAGTCTTTTGGTCGCTTTGTCCTTAAAACACATCCTCTTTGTGCCATTCTTTGTTGTGAATTCTTTCTGATTTCTTAATAGTTTTATCATTGTCAAGTAAATTGTTTAAATCTTCAACATCTTTACACACACAACTTTCTCGGAAATACTCTGCTTTAGTAGCATCCCATCTTTTAATTTTGATTTGACCAGCATCAGGCTTAACATTTGAATATTCAACTGATTGTTGAAGACTGCATCTTACAGTTTTTCTGTGAGTCATCATGCCTGACTTGAATACCTTTTAAACACATAACTAGAGGACAGTGAACATCTGATAACATGGCATCAAAAGGATCAACATCAAAATCTGTGACATGAGGATACAAATGAGGTGAACCTATGACATAATCAATAACAGTGCATCCACTACTTGTATATTTTCCTAATTCTGCATCTCTGCCAACTCTGCCATTGAATATTAGCAGCTTATGAGATTTGCATAAATCCAGTAATCTATAACCATAGTTGTTTGGTCTCCGAAAATCTTGGGAATGTCTTTCATAAGGAATGTCATAATGTTCCATGCAGAAGGGTAATTCATTAAAAAAACATATTATCTTCATCGTCATCGTGTCGGTCTAAATCAAGAAAATCAGGTAAAGTTTTTGTATATGCATTGAAATCACCCATCAATAGCACATAATAATCTTCAGAATTATGCCGCATAATATTAGTCTGGAGATCATCAAAGCAATCAACACCACCATATACACTACCTTCGGGAGGAAGGAATATATACGGCTCCAACCAGAACATCTTTATCATAACCTGTAAGATTTTTCTTAATTTTAATCCACATGACACAGTCTTTTCACATTTTGTTTCTAAAAACTGGATATCTTTTGAATAATTGGATCTATAAGCTACTGCTATACCACCAGATCGTTGATGTGAAAGATATTTTTCTACTTAGTAAAGCGACGGAATAACCCAAATCAGAAAATATAGCCGATATAAACTCTGTGTCTTGAACGTCTGTTTTGGTTTCAGTGAACGTCACAACATCAAATTGCGTTATGTAACTAACGAAGTCTTGATCCTGTATCCGACTTCTTAAACCACAGACATTCAATGATAAAAAAGACAGATTAAAAGGTGCAGATACGGAAGAAATCACGTGCACATCTGACTGTAAACGATCAGGAACTGGCGCGGACGAAACATCTCTGAACTGTCAGAATGAAAAATAGAACATGCTGTTTTTTCAACAGAATAAGGTAATGAACAATGAATAGTGGAATGTTGGTGAGCCCGAGGTCCTCCAGGTTCATCCTATGTCGAGGACACACGTAGTTCGACAACCTAGTTAATCTGGTCCAATCCAATCCGGAAGAGGTCGTCTGGGCTGTCGAGGTAGATTACGTCACCCGCAGTCTGGCCAGCACACACACACGCACACACACACACACACACACACACACACACACACACACACACACACACACACACACACACACACACACACACACACACACACGCACGCACGCACGCACACAAACGACAATAATTTCAGATAGGACTGGGTTAATTATATGAACGGGATAAAGGGACCCAAAGTGATGGGGGAAGTTTTTTTTTTTTTTTTTTTTTTTTTTTTTTTTTTTAAGAGGCAACGTCAAAAATCATCTTTTAAAGTGTTTATAATAACTCCGCCAAACACCGTGGACAAACGTATCACAAGACAAAACACGACGCGTTTCCACCTCTTAGGTCTTCTTTAGGCAAGATAAACAACACTCAGGACGACGAAAATGGAGAAACAGAATCAACGTTCAACGCCCATCTTGCGCCGAATTTGACAAACGCAAGTGACTGCTCCTTCTTCATTTCGTTGTCCTGACAATTGTTTATCTTGCCTGAAGAAGACCTAGGAGGTGGACACGCGCTGTGTTTGTCTTGTGATTTGTTTGTTCTTGTTGTTTGGCGGAGTTCTTATTAACACTTTTAAAGATTTGTTTTAGATAACCGCCTGCAGTCGCTTCACTTTACAACTAACTGCCAGTTTTTTGCCAGCCAGAGGGAGGAGGGCGCAAGAGGGACGTCCAGAAACCCATGATCCTGGAATTGCGGGTTCGAACCTCGCCCCTCGGGAGCCGGAATAGCTCAGTTGGTAGAGCGCCGGACTCGTAATCCAAGGGTTGCGGGTTCGAATCTCCGCCGGGCCGTTTCGGTACATGGGGATTTTTCCCTCAGAGGTAACAGTAGTTCTGACTCCATTTCCCATACCGTCCTTCGAATGAGACTATAAACCGAGGTTCCGTGTGTGAACGCACGCATAGCATCTTGCACACACGTAAAATCCCATCACAAACTTTCGGAACAGAAGGCCAGTTTGGCCGTTGGTATGGATGACACGTTACACATAGCATGTACCCTCCCCGAAGATGGAATATAGCTGCCTTAATGGCGTGATAAAAAACGGTCATGCACACAATACTCCACTCCCTTTGTTGGGTAGATGAGATTAATGCTTGTCTGTCCATATAGGGAGTGTCAGCAGGTGTATCAGCCTGCGTACGCAGAAGAAGAAGAAGAAGAAGAAGAAGAAGAAACCTCCCCCAGTCGGGACGCTTTGGTGCGGAGGTATTTTTCCCTCGGGGTTAACAGTGGTTCTAACTCTGTTGCCTGAGAATTCCTTCGAATGAGACTACAATCCGAGGTTCCGTGTGTGTATGATCCCCTTAGGAACGGACCATACAATGGACACAAACCGGACTGACTCGTAGTGACCATGTTTACGTGGGACATCTATCAGAAAGTGGACCAAACTGAACTCAAACCAGCTCTTGGTATTGATATTGGCATCGTGATGGACACATTTAAATCATATAAACAAATGGAACAGTTGACCTTAAACTCTGCTGTAAGTTGTTGATGTTTGTTTTAAAAACTGAAGACTGATTTTTTTTTCTTCTTCTTTTATTACTTAAAATTATTTATAACAACTCCGCCTAACGACATGGACAAATGAATCACAAGACATTCCACGTCGCGTTCCGATCTCCTAGGTTTCCTTCGAGCAAAAGAAACTACACTCACGACAACGAAAATGAAGAACAAGCAATCACTTATCTTTGTCAAATTCCACGCAAGACAGCCGATCTTGTTTCATTTTTCTTTTCTTATTTGACTTGTAATTAATTAAAAAGATTGAGTCATTCATTTTTTTTTTCCCCAGGCGTTTATTCAGTCCGTCCGTGGAGAAGCTGTGTTTCGGCCCGCAAGGAGAGCATCAGGGCAGACGGAGCATGACGAGGACACAGAGCCGGGCGTGTCTGGCCGTGGGCAGCCTGGCCAGGAACTCTCAGCGCAGTGGTCAGCACAGCACGGCGGACCGCCTGGTGGACAGGCTGGAGACCTGGCTTGACCACCACGCTGCTGGTAAGGGTCTGTGTGTGTGTGTGTGTGTGTGTGTGTGTGTGTGTGTGTGTGTGTGTGTGTGTGTGTGTGTGTGTGTGTGTGTCGTGTGTGTGCTCTAAAAGTTATATTTGACGATGTGTGTGTGTGTGTGTGTGTGTGTGTGTGTGTGTGTGTGTGTGTGTGTGTGTGTGTGTGTGTGTTTTATTTAAAAAAAAAATTCATGCAGATACATGACATTCACTTTTTTTTTAATTAATCGCTTACTTCTCGTCTCGTTGTTTTATTGTGCGCTGGTCTCTGAAATGTGTTTTCAGCGAACTTTCAGATTTGATATGGGCTCTGAACAATTGCCTGGGCTTTCATCGATAAGTCAGTTAATCATTATAACACTAAGGATCATCCCCTCAGTCAGTCAGTCAGTCGGTCAGTGATTAACTGAGTTTTCAGTTATATTCGTTCAATCTATCAATCAGCCACTCACTGACTAACTGATTTTTTTTCAGTGAAATTCATTCAATTCAATCAATCAACAGTCAATCATTGTCATTTATTATTTCATTGCTTGATTTGATTCGGTCAGTCAGTTGAAAAATAATTTCATATCAATCAGTCATATTCTGATTCTTTATTCAGTTCATTGATTCCTTTAATGATTCATTCACTTATACAGTGAGTTGAACGATTGATCACCCAGTCAATGAATCATCTCAAACAGTCAGTCAGTTGGTCAGTCTGTATCCTAGCCTACTGACCAACCAATAAACCATGCATACTCAAGCAGCTGTCTAACCAACCAAAAAGGCGAACCAGCCAAGAAATCACTACCTTATACCCGCCCACCCTGTAAGTCAACTAATATCTATCGAAATATTATAAACTTAATAATCAGCACCTTCCCCCCCTCCCACCCCTTCTTCCCACTTCATACTCACTCCCTACTGCCTTCCGATCTCCTACCAAACCCTTCCCCCACTCCATCCCCCTTTCCTCCACTCCAGGCGATCCGCACGTGAGCAAGCGCGACACGTGGTTGGAGGAGACGGAGCACGAGGCGCATCACGTGAGCAAGGCCGTGCTGCTGCACGCGCTGGGCAACGCCGCTCTCTCCAGGTCACGCCGATCGCTCGTGCAACACGCCGCGCCCAACAGGGGTCATCCGCTCTGGAGACGGGCGGCTCTGGACGCCATGAGACATTACAACTGCGTGGGGAGGTAAGGGGAGAGAATTAACTGGTTTTTTTGACATTTTCATCAGAACAGGGAAGGTTATAAACTAGTTTGTTTTTTTTAATTTTTTCCGTGAGAACAGGGGAGGAGAAGAAAAACTAGTTGGCTTTTCAGTCAGAAACGGAGAGAGAACAAACTAGTTGTTTTGTCATTTTTCAGTCAAAAACAGGGGAAGGAATCCACTAGGTGGTTCTTATCACTTTCAGTCAGAACAGGGGGGGAGAATCAACTAGTTGTTTTCATCATTTTCAGTCAGAACAAAGGGAGAGGATGAACTAGTTGGTTTTTTTTATGATTTTCAGTCAGAACAGGGGAAAGAATCAACTAGTTCGTTTTGATCCTTTTCAGTCAGAACAGGGGAGACGATAGACTTTTTTGTTGTTGTTGTTGTTGTTGTTGTTGTTTGTTTTTAATCATTTTTGAGTCAGAACGTGGGAGAGAATAAAACTAGTCTGTTTTCATCATTTTCAGTCAAAACAGGGAAAAGAATCAACTATAGTTTGTTTTGATCATTTTCAGTCAGAACAGGGGAGAGAATCAACTTTGTTGTTCATTTTTCAGTCAGAACAGGGGAGAGAACAAGCTCGTTTGTTTTCATCATTTTCACTTGGAACAAGGGAAAGAATCAACTACTTTTTTTTCATCATTTTCAGTCAGAACAGGGGAGGGAATAAACTAGCTTGTTTTCATCATTTTCAGACAGAACAAAGGGAGAGAGAAGAAACTAGTTTGCTTTCATCATTTTTCAGTCAGAACAGGGGAGAGAATAAATCAGTTGTTTTTTTATCATTTTTCAGTTTGTTTTCATCCTTTCCAGTCAGAACAAGAGAGAGAATCAATTAAATGTTTTTGTCATTTTCATTTAGAACAGGGGAGAGGAGAAACTAGTCTGCTGTTACCATTTTTCAGTCAGAACAGGGACGAGAATAAACTAGTTTGCTTTTATTCTTTGCAGTCAGAACAGGAGAGAGAAGAAACTAGTCTTTTTTTTCATTTTCAGTCAGGTCAGAGGTCATGTCCTGCTGGTAAACACGCAGCCCAGTACTACCTGTTGCATGAGGGGAGAAAACCTTTCAAGAAATTCTGATCTAGAGAGGGATGAACTACGTGGAAGGGCATTTGGGGGGGGGGGGGGGGGGGGATAAAATATCATGAAATAGTTTCTTTTTTTTTTTGTTATCATAACCCTGTAGCTAACACAATAAGTAAGAGATTCTCTGATCATATCACTGATGAAAAGGTGCTCCAAGACCGCATCTTCATTTTTGTAGCAGGTTTGCTGGTATCATTATGAGGAAGGCAAACGTCAGCACTGCCATGTAGTAAGATCCAATGACCTTATTCGGACAATCCCGTAAAGAACCGTTGATGGAGGGACAGGGAAAAACAAAAGAAAAAGCCAATAAAACAAACGAAACAGTGGACTGACAACTTTGCAGAATGGAATCGGACACCATTCACCAAAAGCCCAGCCCTGGCACACTACCGACAAAACCGGAGGAACCTGGTGAATAGTTCAACAGTGTGCCGTACCGACAACTCTTCACAGACCTAACAAAAAAAACAAGATTCAAAGCGTATAAACACACTCCCAGTTTATCTGGAATACGCCTGAGATATTCCATAAAGGAGGAAAAACCGTTCTGGACCGTTATAGCCGTTAGCAACGGCTATTGTGGTAAACATCGGTCATCATCCGTGACCCATAATGAACATACAGGTTACAAATTTTCAGAAAGATCGGCCAAGTACTTTATGAGATATTCCATAAAGAAGAAAACCCGTTATAGGCCGTTTTAGCCATTAGTAACGGATATAACGGTGCAATACATCGGGCATCATCCGTGGCCCATAATGAACGTACCTACAAATTTTCAGAAAGAGATCGCCCCAGTAGTTTTGTCTGGAGCGAGTGGAACACATTTTGACCACGGACGGACGGACGGACGGACACACACACACACACACACACACACACACACACACACACACACACACACAGAGAGAGAGCAGAGAGAGAGAGAGAGAGAGAGAGAGAGAGAGAGAGCATTTCTTCGTTCCCATTGTAAAGTACTCCCTGTTCTATAAGAACTGGGGAGTACAAAAAAGAAAGAAGAAAAAGAAGAAAAAAAAAAAAAGAACAGGCCCACAATGTCGTTTTACAAATGCTACAATGAACACTTGAGCAGTCAGGTTTCTCCACAGCCCCTCTGTTGTCAGTCATGGACAACAAGGTAGAGGCGTTGTAGCCTGCCTTTCAAGTTGTCCGTCACGGATTTCGGAAGCATTTTCTTTGTTTTGGGACGGGCTTTGGGGGGGGGGGGGGGGGGGGGAGGGGGGGGGGAGGGGCGGGCCTTTCTTTCTTGAGAGTTTTTGTTATACAACTCCAGAGCAGTTTTCGCTGCACACGTAAGTGGAAGTTTAATCATTTGTTACCTGTATTACAGTTAATGGTTTGAATGTTTAGTTTTTGTCTGGTGCCTAGGAGCTTTTTACCGAACAAAATCACGGCATCTGAGAATGCTAATCAGAGGAAACTGTGCAAGTGACATGTCCATGTTTGGAATGTGAACATTGTCCATCCGTCCATGTTCTGCAGACGGCCAAAAACCATGTTGGCTGCCCATGATGCATGACGACAAACACACCGTCCGTCAGACGGCGCTTAATGTTTACGTCACTCACCCCAGACGTCACGAGGCATCACGTGACTATGAGAACATTATGATGAGGTAAGCAAACAAACAAACCATTCGTAAGCGCTCGAATAAATTATTTTGATTCTCTCTCTCTCTCTCTCTCTCTCTCTCTCTCTCTCTCTCTCTCTCTCGTCAAGACTGGGAAATGCGACATTTGGAATATATTTATTTTTTTCACCTGCTCCCCGCGTTCCCCCTCTTTCCTTACCCTCCGCCACCTCCTTGACTCCCTTCTCCAGCCCCAACATTCTCATTTCCATTTTCACCTCAATGTATTGTGGCGAAAGGCCGATGTACAGATGTACATTAAAACTCTGAGAAAAGAGTTCTCTCCCTCCCTCCCTCCCTCCTCTCTCTCTCTCTCTCTCTCTCTCTCTCTCTCTCTCTCTCTTACGACCACTCCTGAGCTTGGTCTTAGTAGAAACAAAGATGTAGAAGGGAGACGATTGTTATCACTCCACCCTACCCTAACCCACTGTTCGTCTCTGTCCTGCTCGTCTGCGCAGTGAACTAACCGCTTCAGAGTTAGAAAATTTGTTCAGTTCGCCTAACTGTCCTCGCCACTAGCCATGTCTTCCGGCCTCTTCTTGACCTGTTTAACGACTTAGTCTGGCTTTGACCAGCTCTGGGGAAAGGCTCAGTGATAGTAAGGAAAGACCCACTGACCGCAGGGAAAGACTGTAACCTGGGATTCTCTTCAGAGTGCACGTAAGACCCCATGGCGAAAGCTTGATCGTGTGTTTGGAGTTGTGCTGTCTTCACTGTCAGTGGAACAGCATCGAGTGAGGCTGCAGGATGCACACGGCAATTGCTTGACGATGGTGTTTTTCGCTGGTGGGCTTTGCTGTCATGAAATATACACTGGTACACCCAAGGAACGCCCCCGTGGAGGGTCTGTCGTGTCTCATCCAGTGACCATTACGCTATGGCATCTGCCAAGGAGCAATTATGTCCCCTGACGTCTTAATTGAATGCCTTGTGCGTGCCTGCACCCTACGTGAACACGCCACAGGCATCCAAGGGTGGTGCAGGATTGCTCCCAACTGGTTTGTCCGGCAGTTGAAGACAGCACTTCTCTGGGTCCCACCTGCACCTCCGGTTGTAAACTGTATCCTGCCCAATTCGCTTAACTTCTCTCTCGGCTAACTATGCGCGCCAGTCTCTTCTTGTCCTGTGGTCAATTAGGCCAGCTTCTTGACTTTATCCGCGAGCAAACCACCGTGTGTATGTCTCATATTCGATAGTTTAACGCTCTTAGCTATAAGGCGTATTGAACAGACAGCCTTCCGTGAACTGGAGGCAGGCATAGAGCCATTAAGCCAATAGGAGACGGTGAATACGTTCGATTTAAGCAATGAAACTCTAAAAAGCAGAAGACGAAGATACTCACCTTGTCTTCACTACAGCTTAGGTAGACAGCAAGCTTACTCATACCTACTGTTTGAAATAAATCCCAGTATGCAGCATTAACGTTACAGCGAAGCCCAACACCAAAGACTTAACATGAGCCAAACTAGGAGATACCAATGGGAGACTGGTAGTTCTTTTGTTCCATCGTCGATTTTAAAACAGCATTATTCACCTGCTGCTGTTTGTCAGTGTGTTAGTCTGTTAGCAAGAATAGATAAAAGCTGCTCAACG
>JADBJO010003938.1:15000-17500 GCA_016801955.1 Conus betulinus | reverse complement strand
AAAAAGAGGAGGAATGAGTGGGAGGTGGGTAGAAAACCAGGAGGAGGGAGTCCAGAACTCCTGCTGTTCCCATCCATCCTCCACTCCCACTCCCACCACCAAGACAAACAACAGAAACCCTTCATTGTCGAGGACGTAAGTCTGTTCAGGGAGCGACAACTGTGTGGTGTCCCGTCAGGCCAGGCCTGTGGCTCAAAATGCAGTTGTTTCCCTTGCCTTGAGCGACTCTTCTTCTCTTTGCTTGAGATCGGTTTGCGACTTTGGCACCCCTTTCTATCTATGAAGAATGCCCCCCCCCCCCCCCCTCCCCCTCTCCCTCCCATACGTTCACTTTCCACCCTCTCGCCTACAGATTTCTTTCCCGTCTGCTTTCTCTCTCACACGCCTCCGTCCTCCTGTAGCGTCCTATTTGAAGGAGTGGGTGACTGATAGGCGAGACAGGCGATATCTCATCAGGATGGCTCCCGGATTGACCAGTCTATGAGATCAGAGTTAACATTTGTGTGTGCGTTATTACATGGCATTGCATCTCTATTGTATTACATACGGTTGGGGTTCATTTCATTGCATGGTGTCGTGCTGTGTTGTGTTGTTGTTTGTCGAGACGACGAAGACCATCCAGTCATCCTTGGATCAGGGGGTGAGTGCTTAGATGGCTGGTCAGGTCGATATGCGCCCGGAAAGATCTATCACAGTACGGACAGGGGATGGTGGCAGCAGCTGGAGATCTGTTGACACTGGTCTTCTTGATCATCCTGCGCTGCTCAGCTGCAGCAATTCTGTTGCCTTCACAGGTCTCTGCACCTTTGCGGACAGCTGATCGCCACCCATCTCTGTCCTGGGCAGTCTGGGGTTGAGGCTGTCTTTGCCTCTGGCCTCCATGAGATCGTTTGCCCTGGTTGTGTTGTTATTATTGTGTTGAAATGTCTTAATTTGTAAGCTTATTGTGTGAAAATTGTCATATTCAGTTTTGTTGAGTTGTGTTTACTGTGTTGTGTTGTACAGTGTGATATTGCGTTTTATATTATTGTGTTGCGCTATATCCTATCGTATCGTATTGTATTTGCTTTATTTTATTGTCGCGTGGCATTGCTATGTACTGTGGTTGTAGTTTAATGTTTTGTGATTTTTTTTTTTTATACAGTATTTCACTGAATGGGATTGCCATCGCTTTTTTCTCGACTTGCCCTTTAAGGCACTTCATATATACATATCAGTCGAAATAGGTTCAGGGGAAACGATCTCCCCACCCCGCCGTTCCCCACGCCCGTTTCTGATCCGCCCCCTGCTTCACCGTTTCAGAACATCAAAGACGCGGCAGTGGTGGCCTTGCCCTTCGCGGAGAAGGAGATCCGTGGAGCCCTCAACACCGTGCTGGACCAACTGGGCGACGTCAGCCAGCATCCCCGGCAGGTCTTCTCCGCCATCGAACGCTCCAAAATGGGGTCAGTGAGGGCCAGAAGGGAGACAATTCTGTCTATCAGATTGGGGGGGGGGGGGGGGGATGAGGACGGTATTTGAGTAAAACGTTTTGTGTTTTTTTCTCTCTCCCTCTAGGTCCTATCCTTCAAGCAATGTTACACACACTTCACGACACAGTATTCCAAGTCAAAAATTGTGCTAAAAACGCAGCCTTTCGTGTGTTCCCCTCTGGCTTTACTTGTGCGAAAAGCATATTTTGAATTTGATTATTCGCGGGTGGAGTCATTTTACGAAGTGTTGCGGTCTGGCAAAAATGCATTTCTTGCATTTCGCAATGTGATCCAATGAACGACGCTGCTGGGAGTCACGTGACTGTGCAGACGACAAGTGGATAGACTGGTTTCAAATTTTCAATATCACTAGGCAAAAAAAAAATGCTCAGACCTGTTTATTCCATTGTAACTGAAAAGGAGGGCTGCAAGGTTGAAAAACTGAAAGAAAGGGACACCAGAAACTAACCAGGCCGAGTTCAGGTCTGTCCAACATGGGCAGTACAGTGCAAACCAGCAGCATTTTGCAGTAGGTGACATTCGTAATATGCCGGGTGAGCAGTTTCAAAATGCTCGTAGTTCCATCGTATGTACAGTTGGTTTGTTTGCAGTTAAAATGCAGTGGCGTTGAAACAGGAAGAAACTTCATGGGAGATCAGGTTGTTTACATGTGTGTGTGTTTGTGTGTGTGTGTGTGTGTGTTTTCATCTCTGTATCTATTTTTGTCTCTTTCTTTGTCTGTCTGTCTATCTGTCTGACGGTCAGTTTGCCTGTCTCTCTGTCTCTGCTTGCCTGTCTCTGTCCGTCTTATTCTTTTTCTCCTCTTTTCATCTATCTATCTATCTATCTGTCTATCTATCTATCTATCTATCTGTGTGTGTGTGTGTGTGTGTGTGTGTGTGTGTGTGTGTGTGTGTGTGTGTGTGTGCAAAGGGCTACGGTATTCACCGAAGTGTCCCCATGGGTTGCCGTGGTCGTTTTAAACACAAATAACCACCTCCACCTCATGAAGTTCTGGCTGACAACTT
>JADBJO010003938.1:0-12500 GCA_016801955.1 Conus betulinus | reverse complement strand
CACACACACACACACACACACACACACACACCACACACACACACACACGGGACCTCAGTATGTTGTCTCCTCCAAACGATGAAACTCAGCGTTGTGACCGGCAGTGTCTGGGGAGGAAGAGGACCCTGACGGTCTGTGGCACCACGTGGCCTTCTGTTTGTTTCTGTCTCCTCCCAGGTAGCCGCAGCAGCTTCATGAACGCCGGAGAGGGAACTGGGCGACCTGGCGGCCAGTGTCCGAGACCTGGTGCAGAGGCTGAGGGCGGACCACGCCAGGAGAAAGCGAGCGGCAGACCCCTGGACTGACACTGCCCATCTGGTAAGAAAAACAAAACAAACAAAAACAAGATTTAAAAAAAAAGACCAGTAACAACAACAGTTAAAGGTCAGTGTCGGGGGTATATCCTTAGCGCTTCGGGCAACAGTGGAATTTTTTGTTGTTGTCTCTCTCTTCTGTCTGTCGGTGTGTCACTGTCTGTCTGTATCTGTCTGTGTCTGACCATGTATGCGCGCGCGCGCACGTGCGTGCGTGCGTGCGACAAGACCAGTAACAACAACAATTAAATGTCAGTGTCGGGGATATATCCTTAGCGCCTTCGGGCAACAGTGGAATTTTTTTGTTGTCTCTCTCTTCTGTCTGTCGGTTTGTCACTGTCTGTCTGTATCTGTCTGTGTCTGACCATGTATGCGCGCGCGCGCACGTGTGCGTGCGTGCGTGTGTGTGTATTTCATTTAACGTCTATCCACTATTCGTGATATTAGACCAAAAAAAAAAAGTTAATGTGTACGGAAGTAATTGCGAGCGTGCACATAATGTGCATGTGTAAATGTATGGGTGCGCGTGCACGCGAATGTGTGTGTGTGTGTGTGTGTGTGTGTGTGTGTGTGTGTGTGTGTGTGTGTGTGTGTGTGTGTGTGTGTGAGTGAAAGAGTTGTGGATGTGTAAGTGTGTGAATATCTTTACATAAGTCATAAGTGATTAACATGATACAAAATACTTATAACCAACATCTGACTAATCACTTAAAGCGAAAACGGATGACAGTATTAAAAAAATGAATAAAATAAATAGATGAATAAAAATTTAAAAAATCCTTTGCCCCCCCTCCCATTTTATCCACTACCCCCCCCCCCCCCCTTCCTTTCTTATCCCCGTGGTGATATTAGACGAGAAAAAAAAATCACTTATGTCATTTCAACACATACATCTGCATACAGTTATGAAAAGGAAAACAGCATATCAATAAGGACCCTCATAATAGTCTAGCTACATCAGAACTGGCTAAAGTGGCGGCAAAAGGCTCAATTATGCATGAGTCAGACAGAACTTGACTCTCATTTTCATATTTGTCAAGATTGATACCTTTTGCCTCTCTTTTCTCTCTGTACATGCGTGTGTGTGTATGTGCGTATTGTGTGTGCTTGTGCGCGCTAGTGTCTGTGTGCGTGCGTGTGTGTGTGCGTGCGTGTGCGTGCGTGCGTGTGTGTGTGCGTGTGTGAGTGCGTGCGTGTGTGTGCGTGTGTGCGTCCGCGTATCTTAGTCTCTGTATCTCTCTTCCACTCCTGTCTCTCACTCTCTCTCTCTCTCTCTCTCTCTCTTCTCTCTTCATCTCTCTCTCTATCTCTCTCTCTCAACGAACACCCTATTCATTCACCGTAGGTGGTGGTGGTGTACTGAAAGGATTCCCATGGTGGGACTCGGCACTGAAGGCCATGCTGTTCAAAGGGGATGCCATGGCAAACGAGCTTGATCACGTCCAGAACGGTGCCAAAGAGCTGCAGGAAGGGATGGACAAGCAGGCTCTGTACACAGAGGTCCTGAAAGCCAGCTACCAGGGCTTCAAAGAGGCGTGAGTACACTGTGTGTCCATGCGTTGACAGTAGGGTTAGGCGTCAGAGATGGGGACCTTGATGAGAAAACCTGCAGGCTCTTCAATTCTGGAACGCATGAACCTAGTCCAGACCTGGTTTAGACCCTAAACCTTACCTAGAGACTGTCTGAACTCTAACCCCCGGATCCTAACCCCAACTTAACCAGAATTATTTTATTTAAATCTGAAACGAGAGTATTAACTCTGACCAAAATTCTTTTCCAAGGGGGGAGAAGAAAAAGTTTCAAAATCCTGAGCGCACATATGTTTTTTTTTTTTTGTATCACAAGTAGATAACCAACATAGCTCGTGCTTCTTTAAACAACATGCAATTGATTTTGCTTCATTTGTTTCTTTTTTGTTATTTCCTTTTTTTAAAACACTGTTTATTCCCTTCGCACCCGTTCTGCACAGTATCGACATGGTCAAGTCCCGCATCAGCGCCCTCTTTGGTCAGAAGTTCCACCCCAAGTTCCCTGACCAGCGGCGGGACTGTGACGGGACGTGCCAGTGTGGCTAACCCCCCCAGTGACCGCTATGGCCACCGGGGGTGGACCTCAAGTGGGACGCAGGCTGGCGGGTAAAAATCTGATTTTTTTTTTGTTTTTTTTTTTGCTTTTGTCATTTTTCAGTGTCGGCGTAATTGTAGCTTCGAGTACCACACACAGCCCTTTCGAGGTCTTCACCATGTAGACAGGTCAAGGTCATGGAAAGGAAAGAAAAATGCAGACACCAAAAAGCCAGACTATGTGGATCATCTAGAACTTTTCATAACATCATAGACGTCTATAAGGAAGTTCACCCTGGCAAAATTCCTTGTCGAAGTATCCCATCTGGGAGATGAACAAAAATATACTGATGAGAAGAAGAAGAAAAAAAAAAAACAACAATAGAAATATAGGTGGAGCTCTTCTATGGCGATGTGTGCTCCATTGGGAAGATTAGTCTGACAGAGAGATGTGTTGTGAAGTTGTAGATTAGACTAGACTAGACTAGACTCGACTATGCTAGACTAGACTGGACTGGACTCGACTAGACAACACTAGACTAGTCTAGACTGTATTACTATAACTATTTCATGTTTTTATATATTCTAGTATACTATACCATACTATACTGGGCAATGTTATACCATTACTATACTGTATCATATTATACTATGCTATACTATACTACTATACTACATTCAATGTAGATAGTCTCCCTTCAAATTATGCTCTTCACTTCTTTCATACGCACATGCACGTCCCACAAGCGCATGCGCGCGCACGCGCGCGCGCACACACACACACCACACACACACACACCACACACACAACAACACACACCCACACACACTTACACACACACACACACACACACACACACACACACCACACACACACACACACCCACATACAACACGTTCACTCTTACACACCACACACACACACACACACACACCACACACACACACACACACACACACACTATATACTCTCTGTCTGTCTGTCTGTCTGTCTGTCTGTCTGTCTCTCTCTCTCTCTCTCTCGCTCTCTCTCACACACACACACACACACCACACACACACACCACACACACACACCACAGATGAGAGAGGGAGAGAACCGCGGCGTAGACCAATATTTTACTGGTGTATCGAAGGCCCTGATCCTTACATCCAACTGCAACCCCAGCACACTGTGATCTCGTGGTTCAGCAGACGTGTGTGCGGCGCATAAGGACTTGTCCGCACCGTACTGCCGCCACATTGATGAAACGGAAACTTTTCTTTCTTTCTTTCTTTCTTTCTATCTTTCTTCCTTTCTTTCTATCTTTTCTCATTCCTTCCTTCCTTCTTTCTTCCCGGTCTTTCTTTCTCGGCTACAAACTCCGAATTCCTCCATGATCAGCTTTTCACCGTTTGTGTGACGTTTTTTTAATCTACGATCACGAAGAGAGCCAAAAATGTCTTCGGGTGATAATGTCCCAACACGTCAGCGTGCGTATCTTTTATTTTCATGCTGGCCCATTCCCACCACCGGCGCACGTTGGCCTTTCTCCCTTCTGGAACGAACGCGGATATTCACGGTGATGGCGAGAAGAGGGGGGGAAACCATTGCGGAACTCGGATGCATTGCGGTCACAGCACGGGACTTTGACTGAAAGACTCGTTCGACGAGGACCACCAGGGGATGGGAGTTTTTGCGACAGAGATTTAAAATCAACTCCAAAAGTGAAAGAACGACCTAGCTCTATCGTGGAAGGGAATCGAAACCCATGACCCTGGAAGAGGAGAGGGGCTGACACCTTAACCAGCAGAGACAAAAGTGAACTGACACTGATTCTGGAAATAAAGCTTTAATTCTGTAAGAGGCTTTCTGAGGTTCCCGGTTCAAAGGTCCAGCGGTTAAGAGAAGAGATATCTCTTCACAGAAAGAAGTTCAACGCATAATTCAGGAATGCTTCACTCCGCGAATAGATCATCTCTCCTTGTGGAGCTGAATGCGGATAAAAGCTGTAGGTTCTATGTGTGCCCCCTTTCCTCCAAACACATTTAGATGTTGTCCTGCTTACAGTGTACAGCGTTGCAACGTAATGTCCGTTCTTCCCATGCAGATCATCAGCCCGTGGCCGGACTGGCCAGACCAGGCAGGCGTTTTTTGACTCTGTGTCCATCCAGGCCAGCCACCTCAGGGCCCCCCTCACCGACTCTGAGGTCTCCTTTTCCCACAATCCGTCTGAACCGGATAAACGCTCTGAACGACACTCAGGGCACCTTTGTGGATGCTGGGCAGGGTGGGGGGTGGTAAGTTGTTTTCTACCTGCTCGCTGTGGCTTGGGCAAGGGTGAGATGTAGCCAAGGGAATGAAGTACACGACGAAATGACAGTTTTAGATGTTGATAATTGATTGTGTGTGAACACATGCACGGCTCTGGGCTCAGTTCTCACGTCTCATCAGTCCTCTGTCTGGCTGTTTGTTTGTGTTATTCTCATCTCTCTCTCTCTCCTCTTCTCTCTCTCTCTCTCTCTCAAACGAACCGAAGCACACCACACCACACACACACACACACGACCACAACACACAGACACACAACACATCACAACAACACACAATGACAAATAATGACGTATTGGTGAATTTACGGACCGTGGTCTGACATTGAATTCAGATTCAGACGCAGATTCAGATTCAGAACTAAATCTTATTATCTCTCGTAACTACAAGAGAAAGGCGTAATACATTCGTGAACCGCTCACCAAATGCCCTAAAAGGTTAAGAATACACTACTAAGTATAATCAAAAGTCCAACTGAAAAAACATACTTCACAACAATAAAACGTGAGTGTGATTGGAATTACGATTTCAAAAAAAACATAATTCAAAAACATAAACAGCGTACACATAATGTATACAAACATATGTGTACCAAATTTAAGTCAATGCTTCTCTCCTTGGAAGTTGGCATCACTCAGCCACTCATAATTAGGATATACATACAGTATGTGCACGTGAGAGAGGAGAGGCGAGAGGGGAGAGCAGAGTGGTCAGAAGAGGAGAGAGACGAGAGAGGTGATTTATCATTAAAAATCATTACGATAAGAGAAACAGATTCCAGACATTTCTATTCCTCACTGTTCCCAACAGACCATGCACACATAAGACAAACAAACAGGACACCACAAACTCCAGCCATCTATGCTTTCCCGCTTGCTCACAGACTACACACCCCGCGCACACATGCTTGTGTGTCACTGGTGATCCCCGCCCTCTTCTTACCCGACTGTAGTTGGTATGTGGGTTTCGTATGTGCATGTGCGTGTCTATGCGTGCATTGCTTGATCTTGTTAGTGGTGTGTGTGTGTGTGTGTGTTGTGTGTGTTGTGTGTGTGTGTGTGTTGTTGTGTTGTGTTGAATATTGTAATTATTTTGAAACGCTTTCGTAATCTTTTCAGGTTCTCCGCGTTCATGCTGCTCCTTTGTCTTTTTGAAGGTCGTCATCTTTCATTTGTTTTGTGTTTCTTACCTCCACTCCTTCCCCATCTTCCTTTTGCTTGTAGAGGCCAAATTATGCAACAAAAGACTTCTGTCGATTCATACACACCTATCACATTGAAACACTTCGTACTTACATATATTAATCCACTCCTGGGTTTAGGCTAATAAACAAAAAACAAAAACCCGAGAGTCCATGAGTTGCGACAAGGAAAAAAACAAATATTGGAATGGATGTTGTGGGCCGTAGTAAGGGGGAGAGTGGAGAGTAAAGAAGTAGAGCAGCATGCGAGTCTGCGAAAGAAGTTAAGATCGATGTGGACAGGAAAATAGAAGCTAGGGGTTTTGGGGATTGGCTGTGGAAGCAAGGATGGGGAAGAAACAGGAAGGATGTGAGGAAGAGTTAATGCTTGAGGGGTAATTACAAGTAACGGCAACGGAAGTAAGAGCACCGTAAGTCTATAAAGAAGAAGCGACAGTGTTTTGCAGTAAAGCAAGTCACATTATGGATATTGAAATAAGTTTTCTTATGTCGTCGTAGTTTACACCCAACAAGACAACGCATAAGTGAGGTTTTAACAGCCGGGCTGACGACATAATGATGCGACCTACAAGAATCATAAGCAATGTCCACTGTCTCTAAGGCAGATCATTTAGCACCATTTTCAGTAATGTTAGTACCACAGTGATTTGTGTTTACAACCCATAATTCCTGATTCGTAGGGAATCCATTTTTCCGTCGAAAACACCTTTCTGCTGGTCGTCATCAGGTACATCAAGGTGTGTCTGCCGTTGTGCCGGCAACGGCTCGTGTTGTGTCACCATGGTTTCCAACCTGCCGGGGTATGAGCAACGGCCTTTGCGAAGGATTACCATTGTGATCTGTGGCCAGGTCAAGCTAGCAAAGGAGATCGGGAATCTGTTTTACTTACGGGGATCTCCCCGTTCCTAGACCGAACTGTCCTAGCAAGCCGCTTGCAGTGCGATTTCCTTCCCCAAGTGGCAACCATGAGTTGTTAAGTGTAAAGACGTTCACCTTTTCAAGCCACAATCGGCAACGTGGGTTCGAGACTTCGACAAGCTTACTGAAAGGGTTTTTCTGAATTTTTATCGAGGAACTGGTCAGGTTGAGTATCGTTTGGGTTTCTTTTGAAGCCCTGTTAAGACTTTATTCTTACGCGTATGCCGTGTGCGTGTAAATGTTGTAAGTTTGCAATTACTAGTCCATTAAACCGAAAATCATGCGTACGTCAGACTCAGAACTGATTTATATATAAAACGTTAAGGGAAATGTCTCTTCCAATGGAAACCACGTTTCGTCGTCTGTTCCCGCGAAACGACAAACACCTGCATAGGTTCCGGTTGAAATCATCCCTGCTACTTTCTAACGCTTTTTTTTATTTTTTTTTCAAGGTGAAGATTGGAAGTGGGAGATGTACAGGAGGAACGTCCCCGGAAAACTCCCGTCCCCCCCTCCCCCCCCCCCCGGGAAGGGAGAAATGCCCCCGATCCCCCAAATATAAACGTTAACACTTTCCTCCCCCCACCCCCACCCTCACCCCCCCCCACCCCCCCCCCCCCCCCCCACCCCCCCCCCCCCACCCCCCCCTGTCCCCCCCCCCCCCCCCCCGCCCCCCCCCCCCCCCCGGCCTCCTTGTCATGCACGCCTGGCATGTGCTTGTCACTCCGTCTTTTTCGTCACTCTGCCTGTCACTCTGACTCTGCCTAACTTTTGTTTTGTCTTTCATTTACTGTTTGTCCGCCTAGAGGGGCCTAATGTTTTTTTCTGCTTTCGGGGATTACGTCTTCTCTTTTCAGATTCTTTTTTCTTTTACCCTTTACCCCTAAATTCTGGTCCACAGGCGTTTGTTGTCATCTGCCGGACTAAGTAGTGGAAATGGCATTTTTGTGTGTTGTCCTTGTTCTTCTTTATTTTTATTTGTGTTATTGGGTTGTTATGTTAGTTTTTATTTTTGTTTTTTGCTATGCATCAATTTCCTGAACAGTATCTACTGTTCGGGAAATTCAAGCGGAAGGTTATGGCGCTCGCATCTATCAGCCATAAGCCTATCAACCGGTTCATGCTGGCTGTCCGTAAAATATTTTTCCCCGTTTGGTTTTTCATCGATGACCACTTTTTTTGGACCCAGTATAGGTTTTACAGCTTCGAAAGGGTCTTCTTTGTCAGCTAGTGAAGAGAAAAACTATCAGATCTGTTGATTCTGGTAGAAGCACTCAGGTAACATGAACGACGGGGAGCAGGGCTGTGTAATATACGCCAACTCCTTTCTTTACCTTTGTTTTTCCCCGCTCAAATTATGAAGACGCGTCGTGATGGGCTGCTTGTATGGAGTTCGCCATATTCGAAATCGTCATACCGAGAACATTCTTTGGACCACCTTACTAGGCTCAGAAAAAATTATGGGCTGACTCGGTGAAAATCCAAATTGTGTGACTGTCCGCATTCCGTGAACGCTTTAACAGAATGTCTTTTCTCAGATGCTTCACAAAAAAACTAAACAATGCATGGCCCACGAACTACCCGAAATTTCAAATCAGATACTTTTTTTTTTTTTTTTTTTTTTTTTTTTTTTCATTCCTCCGTGTTTGGGCGGCTTCAGTTCAAAACGACAGAAGTTGTCTTACAAAAAAAAATTCATTCTATAGTGGAAACAGTCCACCCGTGTTAAAATGGACACATACAATCGACCGAAGGTAAGATGAAAATGTTAATGGTTATGATAACTGACTGTTTTTCGTGCTTGGAACTGTCTGTGTGAATTGAAGGACTACCAAGTCAACTTTGTTATTGTCATGAAATATTTTTGCTACTATTATAACGGCTGGCGTATATTACTGATTGAATGTTAAAAGGACTAACTCAATGAAAAGAAAATATTAAAAGACTGAATCAGTCGACCGATTCGAGTCGGTTCGTCCGTTCAGTCAACCAGTCCATTTTCTAGTGTATAACAATTTGACTTCTTTTGTGAAGCCGAGAGTTTGTGGTTATTCAGGTTGCATGGCAACGAATGTGGGCAAGGATCTCTTGCTGAAAGCCGTCAGCTCTTTACCCCAAACCGTGCTTCTGGGCCGATGAAAAGTCTGGCCACCCGAACTCATCAAAATGTTGACCTCGACCCGGCCAATCTGAAGAAACTATTCGAGGACGGACAGTACGTTTCGTGGGTCTTTCTTTTCTGATCCTAACTACTCTGTCACTAATCGTCTGCAGACCATTAAGTTGTTGCAGCGGTGACACTTTTACACTTTTACTCCTCATGTGAAAGGGAAGGAACTTGTAGGGACAATTTCGAAAGGATAGATCAGCGAAATATGTTGCTCTGTCTGTCCATTAGTCTGTCTGTCTGCCTGTCTGTCTATCTCTCTCTGTTTTTCTCTGTCTGTCTCTCTCTCTCTCTTTTTGCTTGCTCCCCTCCTCCTCTCTCTCTCTCTTTCTCTCTCTCTCTCTCTTTTCTAATTGTAACCTGTACCTGGTTGATCTTATTTCTCATTCACTATGTTTTGAAAGTGCGATTTCCTGTGTATTATGGACTGCATATGCTCACCGCACCAGCATTGGGGTTTGCGACCTTTTTTGTAAAGAATCTCTCTCTCTCTCTCTCTCCCGTCCTCTCCTCTGTCTATCTCTCTATCTCTCTCCTCTCCTCATCTCCTCTCTCTCTCTCCTCTCTCTCTCGTCTCTCTCTCTCTCTCTCTCTCTCCTCTCTCTCGGCTCAATCAACAGATCCAGCATGAAAGACTTCTTCCACAATATTCAGCTCCAAAAATTCAGCCTCAGCGGCGTGATGGACATGGTCCACAACCTCGGCCAGGGGCTCACCGGAAGCGGAAGCGTCGCTGAGCCTATCCATCACCGGGACCAAGAAAGACTCTGATCAACAAGGCAAGAACCGGATCAAGAAACCCGCCCCCTGGCCAACTCAAGTCTCTGGCCATGGGCGGGGTGAGAGTCGTCTCCTGTCCAGGTCGTCCAACCTCGGCGGCCTGGCACAGGAAACGGGTCGTTTGCCCGGGATGCCTCCGCCGCCGGCGGGGCTGTGGGCGGGGTCGGGACTCGGCGCTGCAGGTAGGGAAGGACGAGCTGGAGTCGCTGCTGGGAGGGGCGCGGGGAGAGCTGGGGAGGTTTTGGGAGGAGATCAGGGTTGCAGGGTTGGTGGCGGACCTGTCGTCGAAAGGCGGAGGGCGTTCATCGAGTGACCCAAGTGGGAGCGATCAGCGGCCTCGTCAGCGACCGTTTGGGGATGCTTGAACGAATGAAGGACAAGCGTTTGCAATGGTGGGGGTTCGGGGTGTTTAAAATGAGGGGAGGTGACTTTTTTGGCGGGGCAGGAAAGGGGGGGGGGGGGGGGGGGCGGGGGGGGCGTGGAAGAGGAGGGAGTTCGGAGGGGGGTTAGGGTGGAAGGACGGAATTTGGGTTGGGGGTGTGTCCAGGGGTGGTGTGTATTGTTTAGGTGGTTGGGAGGCGGAGGGCGTAAGAAAGAAGATGGGGGGAAAGGGGGGGGGGGAAGAGAGAGCCTACGTCAGGGCGAGGAGTAGCAATAGGAGAGTTGGAAGGGGAGGGCGTTGCCAGCTATATATTTATGAAGAAGGCGAAAACGGAGACAAATTATCTTTTACTTTTGCACCGTATTCCCTCATAGGTTCGTTTTTGCATGTCTTTAAACCGTTGAAAATTTTCAAATGACTCAAACATATATCCTTAGTTGACAGGTTTATCAGAATCGAGTGACCACTGTTAATGACCTCTCGCTCCAGCTGTCTATTCTATCATTCTTTCTCTCTTTCTTAGTCTGTCTGTCTGTCTCTGTCTCGTGTCTGTCTGTCTGTCTGTCTGTCTGTCTGTCTGTCTGTCGTGTCTTCACTCTCAAGAAAAAAAAAAAGTAACCCCACTTAACTGGCCACGGGTAAGACAGAGTATAACAAAATCAGTTTGTGAGGTCTGTGTCTGTGCGTGCTGTGGTGCATGTGTGTGTGTGTGTGTCGTGTGCTGGTGTGTGTGTGTGTGTGTGTGTGTTCGTGGTGTTGTGCGTGCGCGTGTGTGTGTGTGTGTGTTGTGTGTGTGTTTGGTGTGTGTGTGTTGTGTGGGTGTGTGTGTGGGTGTGTGTGTGGGCCAGTGTGATCAATCCTGGGCACAATGCCCTGGCCAGACGGTGGGGGATCCATGGGTATTGCTCAAGAGGAATGCCGGGGGTCACCTGTGACGTCACAGTCCAGAACATGCTGCTCAACGTCAAGGTGAACGTCACTGTGAGAGTCCCACCCGGTGCAGAAAGAAAGGTCAACATCTCTGTGGATGGACAGCCTCAGGAGCTACAGACAACGAGGGTAGGTAGTATACCCATTACCCCCAATCCCTCTCGTCTGCATCCTTTTCCTTCCCACTTTACCACCCACTACCATTGCACACAACACACACACACACACACAACACAACACCCACCACACACACACACACACACACAAATCCCACCACACACACGCGCGCGCGCACGCACGCACGCACGGCAAAGGACAGCATGCACACATGAACCATCCAAGAATCCAAACACGGACTCTCGTCGGTAACGTCTCTCTCATCTCAATCTCCGTCAAAAAAAACTCAATCTCCTCTCTCCTCTTCATCTCTCCTCTCTCTCTCAAGAAAAAAAAAAAAATCCTGGAAAAATCTCTCTCTCTCTCTCAAGTAATTCACTTTGGATGCACAACATGCGTGCGCGTATAAACACACACACAGTTTCGGCACTCCTGTACAATATTATAATGCTAAGAGGAAAAGACTATGAAGCTTCGTATCTCCGCTGGTTGGGGGCGGACCGGCGACAATACTTGTAGCCTACTCTGACCACGAAAATGAACTCATTCTAAATTGGCTTCACTCCAGGGTCCACAGTGTTTACAAACAAAGTTGAGAAGAAGGCTTCAAAATTTCGTGTCAAGAAACGAAAAACAAAAACCAAAAACAAAACAACCCCTTAGAAGGTAGTGGAGCATTCATAGAGCGTGGTTCACAATGATTTGATGCAGTGTCGGAAAAACGTGGCTTACCAAGATCAAAAGTCCTCAAAATATTCGAGACCGGTTGAAGGAAGATCGCAGGGACTGGGACGAGCTGCATTCTCTCTCGGTGGAAGCCGTGCGGTAGCTAATGCCTACCGGAGATTCGTTATCCGAACGTCACTTTTCTGCCTCTATCGCCAGGAAAGATACATACAAGGGCAGATTTTCTAGTCAAAGGTCAGCGTGTTTCTCCAGCAGATCGATTTTGCTGAGAAAAAACAGCGTAGCTTGATCCACAAGGACAATGGTGTTGGAAGATGACATTCAAGCTGCGCAAACAACGCTTGGTGATCGATTAATCTAAGGCGAAAGGTGTAATTCACCGGGTAGAGGTGATGATCAAAAGGGGCAATTCGATCAGCGAAAGATAACCAGTTCTGAGCAAAAGTTAGATTTGTTCTCTGAAGCTTAAATAGTGCTGTAACAAAAAAATTGGTGTTAGGAACTCAGATGTGACTGGCTACTGGGCATAAAAGATTTACTGAGTTAGAATTAAATCTAACGATCAAAAGAGGGCATAGGATGATGGGGCACAGTGAATTCAGGGATGAATAATACAAGGTGTGATTAGG
>JADBJO010003937.1:212500-220805 GCA_016801955.1 Conus betulinus | reverse complement strand
CATTCGCATTTCGCATTCTTCCCGTCTCATTCGCATCCTTCGCTTCGCATTCTTCGCATTCCCTTTCTTCTTCTCTTTATTGCTTCCTCACAGACTCACGTGGTCCGGCTTCTTAGTTTTTTTTGATGGTTACTGAAACGAAAGTGTTGTGTGTTGCGTGCGTGTTTGCGTGCGTGCTGTGCGTGCGTTGCGTGCATGCGTGCGTAGCGTGTGCCTTTGATATGTGTGTTCTTCAGTCTTCCCTTTTTCTCATCTCACTCTGCCGAGGTCTTCTGGGTTTGCTTCCTTGCGATAATAGACTCCACGAGTGCATTTGTTTTCATCATACAGCGGAACTGGCTATAGGCTTGTGCCCTGATAAACAAAAACCAAATCTCTGTATGACATCACCAGAAAAACACAGTCTTTGAGGATGTCCTTTTATCGGATACAATTTAATATGGACGTGAAGATGAAATGTTCCCATAAAAGGTTCTTTTAATTCGGCACGATATATAATATAAACGAAGGGGACAATTCCAGAAAGCCGTCTGCAAGAAAGGGTCATTTGGCATTCCTTCTGTGGAGATGCATTACATTCACGTTAAAAGTCTTTAAGGGAATTTTATTGTGGAAGTACCCTTCAAACTATAGTTGAAACAGAAAAACGATCGATTAAAAGAAGTACTTTGGTATAGTCAAATAGAAAAAAAAAAATCTGTTCGAATGAAACAAATAACTTTACCCTTGCATTTAAAAAAAAAAAATTTCAA
The DNA here is from genome assembly GCA_016801955.1 of Conus betulinus. Lineage (NCBI taxonomy): Eukaryota > Metazoa > Mollusca > Gastropoda > Neogastropoda > Conidae > Conus > Conus betulinus. Next base: position 220,053 of record JADBJO010003937.1, on the reverse strand, counting down.
GAATATGAATCTTTTCTGGCGGTATCTTTAAGTCTTGGTGAATTATCCACTATATGACAAGACGAGGAGGAATCTCCACTGAAAACCAATTCTTGTTATACAGGACTGGGGTAGGGGGGGGGGGGGGTGGGGGGTTTGGGGTTTGATAATGTTAATATCTGAGAATAATCAAAATCTTCAGACAAAACGTGCCCGTCTTTTATGAGGAAGCTTTGTTGTGAAGTAATAAAATTACTGGAAAGAATCACTGTCATAGAAGAGCATTCTCCAAAGGCTTCGTTGGAATCTAAATCCAGGTTTCAAAAATAATAGCTTTTCTATAGCCATTTGGCGCCCAGTTACACCAAGATATTAACTGTCCTGTTCGTCCTAGTTTTCTATTGTCTTGAGTGTTATTTCTCTTGCCTGAAGAAGAACCAACAGACCGAAACTTATTGTTTGTTTTGTCATTTTTGTCTGTTCTTTCGTTAAGCGCATAAAATTTCGATGTTTCGATCCTCCAGTAACGAAGAGTGTCCGAATCGCCCCTTTGAACGTGGAGGTCTTGGTTTGGCGCTTAATTTGACAAACAGACAAAATGTAAAAATATCAAACACAAGTCTTCTTAAGGGAGAGAGTCTTCCAGGTAAGAGAATGGAGGAGGGTGTGTATAATGACAGCAGAATGTAAAAAGGGGGTGGGGGGGAGGGGTTAAGGGAAAGTATGTTTCAGGCTTTAAAATCTAACCACGAGTAGGAAAGGGTCACAGAAAAAGAAATCATAAAAGGTGTCCTTTATTGAGTGAAATCGGTACAAAGACAAAACGGGGATATGATAGGAGGGTTATTGGTATACATCTAGGAACAAAATTAACATCAAAATGTTTTGTAAGTAGAACTGTTAATGGGGGGTAAAATAGACACAAGACAAAAGGTGCGGGAAAGACAATCCCTCCAGGCTATAGTATTTCCTTTGGAAGTAAATCAGTGCCCAGAAAAATAAAACATTCCAGAGACACATCTTTAAAAGAGGGATGGTGCACTCAGGGGGAAATCTATACGAGACAAAATGTCCCAAAAATTCGTACCGAAGGATTATTTGTTGAGAACGGGTGGGTAAATCAGTCCAGAGACATCGTAACTAAAGGATAACTCTTTTAACATGGATGCTGTCTCAGTCTTTCGCTGAGATTTCTATCGCGTCACTGATTCTTGCGTGCCTTTCTATCTATCCTCTCCTCGCGTTTGGCTTATGGTCCAGCACAAGTTGCATGAGACGTGGGAGAGTTTTTTAATTCTGCCTTACGTAGGTATTGCCATAGCTGCTGCCGCGCCCGTCTTCCTTTGTTTTGTCGTTTTTTGAGTACCCGTGTTTTAAGGGACTCTCCCATCCCCCTTTCGGATTTCTCGACCCTCCTCTCTCTCCGCACCACCCTCATCCCCACAAGACACCAACCCTCCATCCTACCTCCGCCCCTTACTCCTCACACAGTTTTCTCTGCGATGTTTTTCTTCATCTGCCATGTCTTTCAGTTTTCATGGATGTGGACTGTAACCTACACGTAACTCACCTGACAGGAGGAGAGGGGGCGTTTGTATCTCTGTTTGACACACTTGTCCTGTCTTTAATTTCGTCTCCGCTTTCTCTCTCTCCTGGCCTCTACATGGGTCTATCCCTTCGCTCTCTCCTCTCTCTCTCTCCTCGTCCTCTCTCTCTCTCTCTTCTCTCTCTCCTCTCTCTCTCTCTCGTGTTGTGGGTGTGTTGTGTGTGTGTGTTTGTGTAAGGTGTGGTGTATGGTATGTGTGTGTACTAATTTGTGTGTGTGTGTGGGGGGGGGGGGGGGGGGTAACCTAAGATCATGAATTTCCATATCTACGTTGTGTTGGAGAATTGTGCTATATACTTGCGATTAAGAATTGTGCTATATACAAATCATCATCTTCATTGGCAAGTAGTAGTAGTAGTAGTAGTAGCAGCAGCAGCAGTAGAAATAGTAGTAGTATAGAATCGTATAAAAATCGTTCATCATCATCATCATTTCAGTTATTATTGGTGGTGGTGGTGGTGGTGGTGGTGGTGGTGGTGGTGGTGGTGGTATAACAACATGATTTGGACTTTTTTTTTGTCACTGAAAACACGGTTTCATGCATGGGGGTATATACTTATTAAGGAATAAATCACTGAAAATTTGTATCAAGTAAGGTGGATAAAGCAGACCAATAGTTATACAAAAGAATGTTGGCTCGCCTTCTCGCGTTGCAGAGCACTATTTGATTTAATCCTGGGTTTGATTTTTTTTCTCAGGCAGAGGCTCCGGGGGACCATCATTATATTCTTGGATACGCTGTCTTCTGACCTGGAGGTCAGGCCATCCACCAGGGAAATCTACGCTTACTCTATTAAACCTTTTGACTACAGTCGTTTTCATGGCAAACCAGAGGTATCAAAAGTTTCGCTTTCTGTTTCTGTTTTTCGTCTACATCTTTTGGAAATACCATTCACACGTTGTATTACAGAAACTGTAAAGGTTTTTCTAGTCAAATGTTTGTTTAGTTTTTGGTTTGGTTTGTTCAGGTTGGCTTGGTTTACTTTGGTTTGATTCTGTTTAGCTTGGTCTGTTCCGGTTTAGTTTATTTCTTTAACTAGGTTGTCTCGGTTCAGTTTGGTTTTGCATAGTTTCATTTAATTTGATTTTGTTTGCTCTGGTTCTGTTTAGTCCGGTTTGATTAATTTTTGTTCCATTTATGTAATGTATACCATGTGGTTTGATTTAGTTCATTTCATTTCAGTTCAGTTCAGTTCAGTAGTGAGTTAGTTACTTACTTAGCTAACTAGATACTAGTTTGGTTGCTAGGTTGCATGGTTGCTCGGTGCCTCAGTTGGTTGGTTGGTTGGTTGGTTGGTTGGTTGGTTGGGTGTTGGTCAGTCAGTCAGAAGAAAGTCAGTCAGTCAGTCAATTTGTTTGTTAGTTAGTTAGTTAGTAGTATAGAATCGTCGTTCATCATCATCATCATTTCAGTTATTATTGGTGGTGGTGGTGGTTGGTTGGTTGGTTGGTGGTGGTCAGTCAGTCAGAAGAAAGTCAGTCAGTCAGTCAATTGTTTGTTCGTTAGTTAACGGCTTCGCTGTCTCTTTAGTTAGCTGATTGTTGGCTGGTTGATAGCTGACTGGTTGACAGATTGTTAGATCGATTGGCTGATTGGCTAGTCGGCTGAGTAGCTGACTGACTAGCTGATTAACTTGTTGCTGGCATGCTAGCAAGCTAGTTGGCTGGCTGGCTAGCGGGCTACTTGCTTGCCGGCGAGATGACTGGTTGTTTAGCTGGCTGGCTAACTGTTAGTTAGTTAGTTAGTTAGTTAGTTAGTTAGTTAGTTAGTTAGTTAGTTAGTTAGTTAGTTAGTTAGTTAGTTAGTTGAGTTGCCTGCTTGGCTGGTTCTTTAGTTAACTGATTGTTAGCTGGTTAATAGCTAACAGGCTGGCAGGTGTTTAGATCGGTGTGGTTGGTTGGCTAGTCGGCTAAGTGGCAGACAGACTGGCTCATTACCTTGTTGGCTGGCATGCTAGCTGGCTAGTTGGCTGGCTGGCTAGCAGGCTACTTGCTTGCCGGCAAGATGGCTGGTTGGAAAGCTGGCTGGCAAACTGTTGGCTGGTTGGCAATCTAGCTGGTTGCCTAGGTGGCTAGCTGGTAGACTGGCAGGTTGACCGTTTAGTGGTTAACTTGATGGCTGGCAGACAGTCCGCTGGCTGGCTAGTTGGTTTGGGTTGACAGCTTGTTTGGTTGGTTGTCTAACTGGTAAGTTGGTTCGTTGGTTGGCTGGCGAGTTAGTCAGTTGGCTGGCTGGTTGTTTTGTTGGCTGATTCGTTCGTTGGTTACCTAGTTGGGTATAAGATAGTTACTTATGTAATGTCTGGAGCACGGAGCGAGGTGCACGGCCACTCAGCCAGTCACTCACTCACTCAGCCAGTCATTCACTCACTCACTCAGCCAGTCATTCACTCACTCACTCAGCCAGTCTCTCAGTCAGTGTGTCAGTCTGGGGTTGATTCCTGATTTTTTTTTTTTTTTTTTGGCTCGCGTGATCGCTCTATTTATCAGCTTTTTTCGATATTTTCCTTGACAATAGCCACGCACGGTCACTTAGTCAGTCTTTGTCAGTGTGTCTCTTTGCCGTTGGTTCATTTTTTTTCTTTAGTTGCTCGCTTCCTCGCTCTATTTGTCAGCTTCCCTGGGCTTTACCTGTACAACAGCCACCATGTCGAGGCATGCGTTCCAGTTCATATTAATCCTCAGATAATGGCTCTTTCGGCATCCGGCGCAAGCCTCATGGCATTAGGATTCCTTCACACGAACCGCTGATTACTTGCTGCCAGGAATCGGGGCTTACGTCAATCTTTCCTGCATGTGGGGATTCGACAGACTAAAACAACAGGCTCCTGAATGATGTCTGCCCATCGGGAAGGACGCTTTTTTTTGCGCTTTTTTGTCTTGCTTTTTTTTTCGTTTTTGTTTGTTTGTGTGTGTTGTTGTTTTTTGTGTGGGTTCATTTTTCCTCCTGTTGACTTATTTCATATTGACTCTAATGGCTGTTGCTTGATTGGAGAGGAAAGGGGGTGGGAGGGGGGGGGGGGGTAGACGAGAGGAGAGAAGAGTAGAGAGGGAGGCGTGGAAAAATGGAGAGAGAGGTGACGGGGCTTTGGTGGGGGTGGGGAAGGTTTGAAAAACGAAGGGACAGAAGGAGACAGACAGAGTGAAAAAATAGAGAAGAGAAAGTTGGGAAAGAAAGGACAGACAGACAGACAGGGGGAGGCAGGTAGACAGATTGGGTGTAGAGAATCAATGTTTAATCCTTTTACCCCTTTGGTAGTGTGGGGACAGGAACACACACACACACACACACACACACACACACACAAACACACACACACACACACAGAGGGAAAGTGGTGTGGTGTTTAGAATTAACCGGTTTTTCGGGTCTGTGTGCGTGGCAGACAGACAAATATACAGACATGCGGACAGACAGAGAGATAGACAGAGAAAAAAATCTGCGAATGTTTGGAGTGTGTGTGATGTGCATGTGTCTGTATGCTCTCTCTCTCTCTCTCTCCTCTCTCTCTCTCTCTCTCTCTCCTCCTCTCTCCTATCTCATCTCTCTCTCTCTCCGCCCCCCTCAAATCTCCCCGTCTCTCCTCTCTCTCTCCTCTCCTCTCTACTCTCGTCTCCGATGTGGTGGACGTGCTTACGTCTGCACGAAAGTCCCTTATTGTGAAGGCCTATTTCCCAGGAGTGTTTTGATGTACTAAAGTAGGAAAAAATCATTTCAGGCGCTATTTTATTCTGGCCTCTTCTATTTTCCCTAGAGATCTGTGTTCTCTTGTCTGACAGCTGAAAATTCGGTGGACACATTGACAATGACTCTCTGACAAGGGGACAGTTAGCACAATTTCCTTTTTTTTTTTTCTCTTTTTTCAAATTTCTCTTCTGCCGATTGGTTGGTTCGGTTTTTCTTTAGTTTAGTTTTTCTTTGTTGTATTGTCTTGTTCTGCTTTTGTTTTCCGTTTTGTTGTTGTTTTGCTTGTTGTTGTTGTTTTGTTGTGTGGTTTGTTTTTTTTTTGTTTGTTTTGTTTTGTTTGTTTTTGTTTTTTGGGGGGGGTATTCGTTTTCTTTATTGTCAGTCTGTTTGTGTAGCTGTTTTTTTTTCTTGTTTTTGTTTTTTGTTTGTTTGTTTTTTTTTTTTGTTTGTGTGTTTTGTTTGTTTTTGTCTGTTGAATTCTTTTTTCTTCTCTTTCTTTTGCAGTGTTGATCTTGTTTTGTTTCTTCTCTTTCGATTTGCTTTTTTTTTCTTGTTCTTGTTCTGTTGGTTTAGTATGTTTGCTACTACACATCTGTTTTTGTTGTGTTGTTGTTTGTTTGTTTTTTTTGTTTTAATTCGCTTGTTTTGTTTTGGTTCTGCAGCGACCGTTTATTGAATGGTGTTTTGTTCTTTTGTTTTGTTGGGCGGCTGAAATATATTTCGCGTTGCTTGTTGACATGTGTTTGTATAAACGTCTGTTTCTTTTGCTCATTTTCAACATGTTTGTATATATCACCAAGTTTATTCAAACTGATTATTCTGTTTGTATAATAACGCGTATCTTTTGTTCTTTCAAAAATAAAGACAGTAATATAAATATAAGGGATCATGAAGGAAGAACGTGACAGAAAACTGAAAAGAGAAAAAAGAAAATAGAAAAAATGAAAAGAGAATCATCCAACCTCCCAACGACATTACAGACATGTATGTTGAAACAGGACGACGGCCGGGAGTTCTTCAACATGTCCGAACACACAGAGGGGCAGTGTCCAAGTGGCCAGGAGGCTGGACTTCGAGAGGCTTGACCACGACCACGGACCACCATGTGGCTCAATGTCACGTCACCGTATGACACTTTTGTGCTGGCGTTGTCCTGTGTGCTTGTGTTGGGGTGGCGGTGGTGGTGGTGATGGTGGGTGTGGTGATGGTTGATCCTGGCCCGTGTGTGTGTGTTGTGTGTGTGTGTGTGTGTGTTTGGTGGTGTGTGTGGTGAGTGTGAGTGTGTTGTGTGTGTGTGTGTGTGTGTGTGTGTGTGGTGTGTGTGGTGTGTGGGTGTGGGTGAGTTGGCGTGCGTGTGTGAGTATGTGTGTGAGAGAGAGAGAGAGACAGAGAGAGACAGAGAGTGTGTATGTGTGTCAGTCTGTGTGTGTATGAGTGTGTGTGCGTGTTTGTTGTGTTGTATATGTGCTATGTGCATGTGTGTGTGTGTGTGTGTGTGGGCCGTGTGTGCGTGCTGTGTGTGTGTGTGTGCGTGTGTGCGTGTGTGTGTGTGTCTCTGTGTGTGTGCATTCCTGTCTGTTCTGTCTGTGTCTGTGTGCTTGTGTTTGTATGTGTGTGTGTTTGCGCCCTCTTCTCTCTCTCTCTCTCTCCGCTCGTCTCTCTCTCTCCTCTCTCTCTCTCCTCTCTCTCTCGCTCTTGGACGGTAGGGTGTACGACGATGATTGCTGGCTTGCTTGTATTTGTTATTGCTGGTGATTTGCTTGGTCGTTGTCGTTGTTGCCTTTTATTTGCGTCGTTGTTGCTGTTGTCGCCTTCGTTCCCTTGCGTTTCGTTATTTTGTTTTGCTGTTGTTCAGGGTACATTAATCATTTTGATCTACCTGTTGCTGTTGTTGTTGTTGTTTTCTTTCTTTCTTCTTCCTCTTCTTCCTCTTCTTACTCTTCTTCTTCCTCTTCTTTCTCTTTTTTCCTCTTCTTCTTCCTCTTCTTTCTTCTTATTCTTCTTCTTTCTTCTTCTTCTTCTTCTTCTCTCTTCCTCTTCTTCTTTCTTCCTCTTCTTCTTCTTCTTCGCATTCTTCTTCTTCTTCTTCTTTCTCTCCTTTTTTTTTCCTGTCCCAACCTCTGCGGCCACCTCAGAGGCAGTGCACCCACACCGCTCATTCCGACACCCCGTCAGCCACAGCCCGGTCAGCCCGCCGCAGCCCACGGCACCGGCAATCCACATGGAACAGTCAATGTGAAGTCGTCAAGAGGCAACCCACCGAGGAGACACTGCACTGCT
>JADBJO010003937.1:197500-210000 GCA_016801955.1 Conus betulinus | reverse complement strand
GCATATAAGCATGAATCGGTGTAAAACTTGAGAGGGAGGGGGAGGGGAGAGAAGAGGGCCAGGAGGCAGCAGTAACGGTAATATTTATTATGGTGACTTAAAGTTCCTGCTTTTGACCATTCGTAGGAATAAGAGACTATCCCCCACAGTCAAAGCAAGGCAGTTTCACACATTTACGTACAGAATACAAACAAAACAAGAATGATGACGACTTTTCCGCCCGCCCAATCATCACACAATTAGAAAAAACGATTCACAAAGAATGACAGGCTTGCCCTCTTGACCTCCTCTGCGCCCCCACCTTCTTCGGACCACTATCCTTACCCTTCTATTCCCACCATCTTTTCTCCTCCCCATTATACCCCTCCCCCCCCCCTCCCCTTCCCCTTTGCCTACTCGTTCCAAACTCTTACCCTCACGACACCCCCGGCAGTCTGCACACCCAAAAGAATGCGCCAGGGTTTTGCTTAAGACAGTCGAGTGTGTGCGACAGGATTGTCTTGAGAATGCCTGTTGTGTATGGAAGTTTGATTCTCCTCATTTCCTTTCACATGGCCATCCATGTGAATCCCAGTAGGCAGATTAAAATCAAAGGAATGCGAATATTTTTGGGCTCTTGAAGCTGGCGCAAAGATAGGGTCAGTGGTGAGAGCGAAGGCCTGAAATGTGTGTCAACGAAGGGGAAGGTCATGCATTTTGAATGATCAGTGGGGAGTTTTTCTTTTGACTGAGTATCAGTTTAACGTTAAATTCTAGCTCAATTTTTTGGTAGTCATCATAATGCTCAGTGTTTCAGTGCAAGATCCTAACTGTGGCATGTGGCCACCAAACTCTCTCTCTCCTTTCCCCTACCCCCTCCGTTCTCCGCTCCCCACTCCCCCTGGTTTTTTTTTTTTTTCACTTCAATCATTTTCGCTCCCCAACGCACTTCGACATTGTGATGTTTTGTTTCCTCATTTATGAGTTTTCTTTCTTTGTTGTTTTTTTTATTTCTTGTCACAGGGGGAAGTCAGTCCTCTCGAGCCAGGTCCCATCTCGCGCGAGACCGTGATACGATGAACAACTCTATCATCTACACTCTCCGGGATAGGTTTGGTTGCGTATCCTCCCTTGACCTGTAACACCCCGCGTGCTGAGAGAGCGAGTTGCAAGCAAGGAAGAGCGAGTGTGCGTGCGTGTGTGTGTGTTGTGTGTGTGTGGTGTGTGTGTTTGTGTGCGCGCGCGGCGTGTGTGTGTGTGTGTGGTGTGTGTGTGTGTGTGTGTGTGTGTGTGTGTGTGTGTGTGTGGTTTTGCATTTGTGGGAGCATGCGTTAGTTGTGTGGGGATGGAAAAGCTAAGGGGAAGTTAGTGGCTGGGACGGGAGAAGTGTATAATTATGTGGGCTGAGGTGGGAAGCTGTGGGAATGGGGAAGGAGAAAAGGCCGTCTGACGGAAACTGTGATTAATAACAGTGATAATGATAACAATAATAGACCGCGCGTAATGTGTTGTGTGTGTGTGTGTGTGTGTTGTGTGTGTGTGTGCGCGTACATATGGTGTGTGGTGTGTGCGTTGCGCGCGCGAGCGCAGAGGCTTGCAACTTAAGTGTGTGTAAAAGAATGTTACCCCTACTCTACACATAACAATTAAATCTTAGAGCACCATTTGTTCATATTTTGTTTTTTTTTTTCAACTTTCGTTGTACACACAATTACATGGTGCCTAGTGATAATCACGAATAAATCACGAGTCAGGGGTTTCCGTTCAAACTTTTTTTTAATGTCGTATCTCTACTGTCCATCTCCGGCATTATTACCCTTAAGTGTTAAACAGCACTTATCGTATGTGTTTTTTGTCTCATTATTATTGTCATCATTATCATCATCTTCAGTAGTAGTAGCATTGTTTGTTTCTTGTTCTTGTTGTTTGCTGTTTGCTTGTCTTGTTGCTGTTCTCCGCGTTGTTGTTCTGTGTGTTACCATTGGTATTGTTACTACAACACACAACAGCACAGCACACACACACACCAAATATATATATATACTTATATAATATATATATTATAGAAATATTATATATATATATTATAACAGATACTGTTTGTGGGTTGTTTGTGCAATACGTATCTGGTGTGTGTGTCCCCAGTTTGCCCTATATATTATAGGGTAAATATGTTAGAGCACAGTTTAAAATTGTCAGCATGTTACACTTACTCTCCTACACCCCCTAAACCCTGCCTGCAAAAAACAGTTTAACCACACAATGTACCCTGACCCGCCGCACGAACTACATGTTTCCAAAACCAGCCCGTATAAAACCTCATATATCTATTCAAAATTTACAAATTGGAATTTAAACAAATACTGTTTGAATTCATCGTAAGGAACCTTAATTCAAAAACTTGTTTGTATCGGAATGAGCACCGTTTGTTTGTTTTACTAGGCACATAAACAGTAATCATTATATAACATATCCCATAAAAGTCAAGCACAGTTTACATGTACCCGCATAATTTCCAAATATTAAAAGCCACGATTCGAAATTGGGAACAGATTTATTTCATTATCTTGTTCCACGTACATTGAATTTCATTGGGATTCGAATGAACGGTTGTTGATTTACAGACAATTAAAAAGAGGATGGGTCGACACTCGCAGTTCCGCAAAATCTGTTCAGTTCACAAAATCATTTCAATAGTGGGTGTGGCCACCGCCATTGGGCGAGACATGACGGGCAGCGACTCCTCCTCGAGTTGACCAGTGTTCTGATGACCCTCTGAGGGATTCTCTGCCATTCCAGTTGCAGCATTTGAAGAGATCCTGGCGGTCTCTGGGAGGTGGATGGTTCGTCCTTCACACGTCTCCCCAACTCATCCCACATATGCTCGATGGGATTGAGGTCGGGACTATAACGCCGGGAAGATCATCCTGTTGATGCCGGCCTGCACAATGAAGTTTTCCGGCCACCCTGATGCCCTATTTGGCCGAGCATTGTCGTCTTGGAAGACTGCCATGGGTCCTATCCGTTGCATGGTCGGAACAACGAAAGGCGCCAGGATTTCATCCCGATAGCGGATGCCTGTGAGAGGTTTCCATCAATATGGTAGAGTGGTGTCTTGTGGTGGAGGCTGAAGGCACCCCATACCATAACAGATCCTCCCCCAAAGGCCCTGGTCTGGCGAACAGCTGCATCAATGTAAACGTTCACCAAGCTGGGCGACGTGATCTGAGGCCGAAGTGGTGAAACGGTTTTCGTATGGCTTGACGGCTGAGGATGGTGTTATTTGCCATACGAAGCTGCCTTTGGATGCTGGTGGAAGTGGTATCCCGCTGCAATAGGGCCTGCCTCTCGATGAAAACGATCTTCTCTGGGAGTAGTCTGCCTAGGCCGACCTGACCGTGGCCTCTCTTCAACGCTGTTGGTCGCCCTAAAACGCTGATTCAGTCTAACAATAACTGAATGATGCACACAAGTTCGTCGCGCCACTTCAGCCTTTGCAATGCCATCTTGTATCCACGCAATCGCCCTGGTTTTGTCAAAGGTGCTAAGTTTTCTTCTTCGTGGTGGCATGGTGAGAAAAGGGCTGACAGTAACCAACCCCCGCGCTTAAACAGCCAAAAGAAGGGGCATAAAACTCACTTGAGAGACTGCTCTTGCACGGGAAAAAAGAATTTTTTCATTTTACACATCTTGTGTCGCCAGCAAGCTTGATGCAAAACAGGCACAGTTAACGCAACTTTGCACTTTTTATCCCGCGCGGTAACGAGGTCACCAAGACCCCCGTGCGCACTACCAGTTGACACAGGCTGGATTACACACTGCTGTGTGAGATTCCATCATTGGGTTGCCGCATAACAAAAAAAACAATGTTTTTTGAAGGGATGAATCAACCCCTGTGTGTGCAAGGCCTGTGCTTATTATATATATATATTCGTTTAAAATAGAATGGTAAAAGGAAGTTTTAAAAATCGACAGGTCTGTTTCTGAGGAGAGCCAGCGCTCGAAACAGACCTGTCGATTTTAAAACTTCCTTTTACCATTCTATTTTAACAGATGTTGCTCCCCAAGGGGTCGAGCATTTTAAGAATTTTATCAGGCATTTTAGTGGTATTCTTGATATATATATATATATATATATATATATATATATATATATGACACATATCATAGTTATAGTAGTAGTACCATTATCACCTTAATTATCATTATTATTGTCATTGTTATTATCGGTGGTGGTGGTTCTCTCTGCTGCTGCTGCTGCTGCTGCTGCTGCTGCTATATGTTCTTGCTGTCGTGTTCATGATTACTTCCCATTTTCCAGGTTCTCCGGGAGTTTCTTCCCACCTTGAGCTAGACCCACATTCGGGAAGAGTACAGGTCATCAAACCATTTGACCAGAGGGCGTCTATTCTGTGTACATTGTGGTCAGTGAGTCACTGATCGCTGTGGAGGTGTTCTTCTTGTTCTTGCTGTTCTTGTTCTCGTTTCTCATCTGTTCAGAGTATATTATGGTCGATGATTTCTGCTGGTCATTGTGTTGTTGTGTTGTTGTTGTTGTATTGTCGTTGTTGTTGTGTGTTTATCTGTATGTATATTTTGTCGTCAGATCTCCCCTGTTCTGTAAAGATGTTCGGCTGGTCGTCGTGTTCTGGTTATCACCTGCTGCTGCTGCTGCTACTGCTGCTACTACTGCTGCTGCTACTGCTGCTGCTTCGGATGATGCTGCCGCTGCTGCTACTGCTGCTGCTACTGCTGCTGCTGCTTCGGATGATGCTGCCGCTGCTGCTACTGCTGCTGCTACTGCTGCTGCTGCTTCGGATGATGCTGCCGCTGCTGCTGCTGCTGCTGCTGCCTGCTGCTGCTGCTGCTGCTGCTGCTGCTGTCGGATGCTGCTGCTGCTGCTGCTGCTGCTGCTTCGGATGCTGCTGTTGCTGCTGCTGTTCCTACCGCTATTGCTGCTGCTACTGCATCAACCGCAGTCGGCTTAAACATGTGTAATTGTGTTCGATTGTGTGTCGTGTGACAATAGTCAAAATCAAAAGGCAACGCAGATCTTCACTAATGTGTTTTCATTTGGCTCTTGTTGCTGTATGAGGTCGGGCTACTTAGGGCAAACTTGGAAACCCCCCCCCCCCCCCCCCCCCCCCCCCCCCCCCCCCCCCCCCCCCCCCCCCCCCCCCCCCCCTTGTTGGAAAAAAGTAGGTTTCTTTTGTTTGCTGTACGTGCGGTGCGTTCTGACTGCGTGTGTGGGTTAGGCGATTGGCCGACGCTACTGTCGCCAGTCTTGCAGCCAGTGCCTTTCAGTGCTTCCTTCATTCTGGAAGCGACCGTTGCCTTTCTTGTTTATTGTGACCCCCAAACAGGCGTCAGAGGTCTCTCAACGAATGTACACCGCTCAAACCACCCTGGACCTGGATGTCTTCTCCGCCACCACCAAAAAGTCCTCCATCTCCCGTCCACGTCCCTCAAGTGCCGTCACCTCCGGGCCTGGGATCAACCCTGGCGGCGGGGTGGGACAAGGGGGAGGAGGTGGCAGGGGGAGCGCGGGAGGACAGATAACGGCTAAGAGGTGTGGGAGTGACGAGGACAGCGCCGATCAGGTAGCTGTTAGTGATAGGGGATGAGGGGGTTTTTGATCGCTTCGTTTCACAAATGTCTCAAGATGCCATCACCATTTTCAAAACCAAAACCACAATGCTTACGCGTGTATACGCGGGTGCGCGCGAAAACACACACACACTCACTCTCTCTCTCTCTCTCTCTCTCTCTCTCTCTCTCTCTCTCTCTCTCTCTCTCTCTCTCTCTCTCTCACACACACACACACACACACACACACACACACACACACACACACACAGACACAACACAGGAGAGAGAGAGAGAGAGAGAGAGAGAGAGAGAGAGAGAGAGAGAGAGAGAAAACAATTGAACACAATTTTAATGTTTCAGGCCTCCTGCCTATAACAATGTGAAGTGCAGTACACACATAAAGAGGAAAAAAAGGGAAATGACAACAAAGCATATTTTTCGTTGCACTGATAATGCTGATTTATGAGGGTAACTTATTTTTCATACTTAGTGGGATACGAGGTCTTCTCTTTTTTTTTTCAGTGCAAAATAAATATACATAGCAATATCTCTTGTAATATGCACATTTCGTTTGCAAGTAATTGTTTTAGTTCAATAGAGTTCACGTTCTGAAATTGTCTGTGCTTCAGTATGTATTTTTCTCTGAAAGGCATATGAACATTGCATCTCAACAGAAAGTGGAGTTCGTTCTCAAGTTGGTTACAAAAAGGACATGCTTTGATATTTTCTTTGTATCTGCTATTGATATTTTATTTGTGTCAGGTCGTTTAAGCAGCAGAGAGAGAGAGAGAGAGAGAGAGAGGAGAGAGAGAGAGAGAGAGAGACCAATTATTTCAGGCCAATAGAACTGGACAGTGAACACAGCTTACCACCCTCCACACTGTGAGAAAGGGAGGGCTGTCAGTCGTTCTCTGTTAGGGGCATAAATATGAGACACCGTCACTGCCACCGTCACCATATTCATTTACGTTATTGTCATCGTCATTGTCGTCACTGTCATCATTAGTACGGATAATTCATAATTATTATGATGATGCTGGATGGCGGGGTGCTAGAGTTATGGAACTGTACAACAGTCGATGTCGTCGTCAGCACGTTTGTGATTATCATTGTCAGTCATCATCGTCACTACTATCACCATCATCTGTCATTATCATCATTGGCATTTTCTTCTTCTCCTTTTCCTTTTTCTTTCCTTATTCGCAAAGCCATTTGATGTTTACCATGGCTTTAAAGTGGGTTTTCATAATATAAAAACTGGTTTTGTCACATCCACTATCATCACTATCATCATCATAGCAGTATGATCCGTCATCATCATCATCTGGTCGTCATCATCATTATCATTACCATTGTCACCTGCCAGCATTATAATCATCATCATCGTAAAAAAGCAACGTTTGCTTTATCATCTTTTATCATCCTCGTCAAGATCATCATGATCATTACCACTCACATCATTATAACAATCATCTGTCGCTATCATTATTATTACCAATATCGTCTGTCATAATCTCCGTCACTCTTCTCTTCTACTGCTTCTCCTGTAGCTGCTGCTGCTGCTGCTGCTGCTGCTGCCCTCCTCCTCCTCCTCCTCCTCCTCCTCCTCCTCCTCCATCCTTCAATCCTCCTTCTCCTCCTTCTCCTCCTCCTCTACTTCTCCTCCTTCTTCTTCTTCTTCTTCTTCTTCTTCTTCTCTTTCTTCTTCGCATTCTTCGCATTCTTCGCATTCTTCTTCGCATTCTTGTTCTTCTTCGCATTCTTCTTCGCATTCTTCTTCTTCTCGCATTCTTCTTCTTTAATAGCCCCCCCCCCCCCCCCCCCCCCCCCCCCCCCCCCTGCAAGTAGAAGGTTTTGGTCTGAAGTTGTTACCATTTGTTTCTGATTTTTTGTTGTTGTTGTTGTTGTTTTGTTTTGTTTTGTTTGGGGGTAGGGGGGTAGGGGGTTTGGCAACTCCCCGGTCTTGAAGGATGCGGTATGCAGACTGATGATCGTCATTGTGCCCTCCACGCTGGGCTGCAGGTGGCTCTCATCGGCATGGCGGTGTTGGGGGCGCTGGTGGTGGCTCTGACTGTGGCGCTGTTTGTCACGTGCATCAAGCTCAGGCACCAGCGACTGGGTCGGGTGGGGTCTGCTGACCGAGCCTCGGCCAGTTCCAGACAGTCCTTTGTCAAGGAGGAGGTCTTGCCGGACATGACTGACCACAGTCCTCATCAGCTGGAGAAGAAGCGGCAGGTATGGAGCACGTCCAACCTCTGTGTGTGTGGTGTGTGTGTGTGTGTGTGTGTGTGTGTGTGTGTGTGTGTGTGTGTGTGTGTGTGTGTGTGTGTGAGTAGTATGTGCGTGTGTGTGTGTGTGTGTGTGTGTGTGTGTGTGTGTGTGTGCGTGCGTGCGTGCGTGCGTGCGTGTGTGTGTGTGTGTGTGTGTGTGTGTGTGTGTGTGTGTGTGTGTGTGTCTGTCTGTCTGTCTGTCTGTCTGTCTGTCTGTCTGTCCGTCTGTCTGTCTGTCTCTGTTTGAAATTTTGTGCTAAGTAGGCTGCCCAGATGTTTTTTCTATTTGAGTAGGCCTACTCTTTATCACTTTCCCTCTTTTTTTTTTTTTTTTTTTAAATTTTTCAGCCTGTTTCCTTTTCTCACTCTGAAGAATTTACAGCGTATTACTATTTCGGTTTAACTGTACAATTTTTGTTCTTGCTTCTTTTTTCTTAAGATGTTGTAGTTAGATTTACGAACTGCACATGTTATCAAGATAAAATCACGTGAGGTAAGGTTTCTCTCTCTCTCTCTCCTCCTCTCCTCTCTCTCTCACCTCTCTCTCTCTCTCTCTCCTCTCTCTCTCTCTCTCTCTTTTTGTCTCGCTCTCAGGAAGTGCCATAAACGTAGAAATTTGCAGGGCAGTAGGCTTATTCTTCACAAAAGACAAAATACGAGCTGATCCATTAATATACTTAATTGTCGTAAAATCGAGCCATGTCCAGTATCATACTTTGATATCCCAGAACAACTGAAACAGACTTTATTGATGGAAACTCGTTTGATTTCTCTTCAGGAGGACCTTTTTCGACAGCCTACCGGAAGCTAATGGGCGAGGAAACAAGTTACCTCCCTTGCAGGGATCCGGTTCTGGGACTGCTCCCTACCCAGACGTTTTTTTGATGGAACTCGCTCTTTCGAAGACCCTGGGCATGATTTCTTTCAAAACCCCTGGCAAGACTAAAGTGCCTCTGATGCTTCCTCAGAACGATTCTGCAGCAGCCATGGATCCCATCTTCATTGAGGACGGGATGCCCTTCGTAAAACTGTCTGAAGTCTTCAGAATTCAAAAAAGAAAACGAACCAAGATGGAAAAGTAGCTGATGTTCAAACTGACAAAACCGCCATTGTAATAAAGAAACAAACCGCAGAAATATCATGTTTTAACGTAAGTTTTACCCTGACGAAATTATTAACACAGACCATCGAATACAATACTAATTCCGTTTTGAATCCCTGTAATACCGCTTAGTAGGTCTCTAGAGGTCTAGAAATGTAGGATTAAATCCAGGAGACGAATGTGCATTCACCAAACATGAACGGTGTAAGACTGTATAAATTTGAACAAAACAAAAAAAAAAAAAAAACATACTCACGCTGGGCTCCCTCTAGGGAGACAGACTTCTTCAGGAATAAATAAATGTTGCTCATCTTCCTTTGCAACATATTAAAGGCCAACTAAGAAATATTTCCCGATCGGAAAAAAAGTAAACGACTAATCAATCGTTACTTCTCCGCGGTTAAAACGTCTTCATTAAAAGTAAGCGTGGATTCGCTGAAAGCAGGACTTTTACTGGAAAGGAATAATAATCGCAACATCAAACGGATGCCTAGGAACACCAGAAATCCAGTCTGTCGTGCTGCCACCTTATTTAGCATACAAGCCTGTCAGCAGACTTGCCAGCTATATCTAACGAACCGTGGTCGTGACAGATCACGAAGAAATGCTGCCATTCGCCAAACTCACGTGACGTTTTGCCTCTCGCGTTTCTGATAATCACGCTCCATGGTGCGTAGCCTTGGCTTGCAGGATTAAGTGCTCTGATCGCTATTCCATATGCCTTCTTACCACACTGAGGAGTTAAGTCTGATGGTCCTATAGCCTGACGGTCATAAGGGCAGTGAACAGTTCAGAGGTTCCCCATGTAAAGAGCAGAGCGGTAAGGAAGGCGTAGTCCAAACCTGTCCTTTCGCTGCCTTAACTTTCCAGAACTGAATCTCCAAAACGATTTCCTGCTGGGTGAGTTGAGAGGGTTTTCAACCGTAAAAATCCTACCCCTTGAATCGTCCGAACTTACGAAGTATAAGAAAATCAAGAAAAGGTATCCCTTTGTCTTGTATTTCTCTACCAGATAAACACATGAAACGAACTGATTATCAGGACAGACGGGCCCATAGTCAAATTGTACGAACCTTTCCCTACAGAGGGTCCGTTTACTTTTTCTTTTTTCTTTCTTTCTTTTCTTTTCTTTCTTTCTTTCTTTCTTTCTTTCATCTTTTTTTTTTTGGTGGGATTTTTTGCTTGACAACCCACCTTGTTCATCCAGCGTGAATGGATAAGGGATCCAGCTAAAGGCGACGAAAGGAGAGGGAAGAACTTTGCAATCCACCATGCCGCGCCCAACACACGGTGTGAACCTCTGACAGTCCACTGAAAGACCCACTAGACTACGGAACTTTAACCTTCACACATCAAAATAAACACTCAACACCCAGTGATCCCCTACCGTTGCTTTGTCAGAACGTGCCAGTGAATGGTAAGTCTAGATCTTACCTGTAAGATTGTGTCCACAGAAGAAAAACGTCACAAGAGACCGCTATATCATGGATTGTATCCCAGAACTATATTTTTGCCCGAACTCCCACCGTCCCTCCCTCCAGATTCAGAAATAAAACGTTGATTGCTGTGGTGGGTTTTTTTTTTTAACATGTGCCGGATGTTGGCACGAGAGATAGAAGAGGACTTTGAAAGGAATCTGATTTACTTGTTTGGTTTGTTTAGCATCGTTTATGCATGTAAACATTGTTCATTTTGGTTGTCATTCTTATTCGGGTTTTTTTTTCTCGTGATATATGTCACAAGAACACAGACACTCAAACGCGCGCGCGCGCGTGCGCGTGCGTGCGTGCACACACACACACACACACACACACACACACACACACACACACACACTCACACACACACACACACACACACACACACACACACACACACACACACACACCTGCACGATTAGAAAGAATACGCATTCATTTTATGACATCCGATTTGAGTCTGGCATAAGTTGACAAGGGGTGATGTTTCTTGTTATAACTCCCAAGTGTTACACACAAAGAGCTCACACTTATAGCATCTGCTTTCGCGTTGGTAGCATTCAACGAAATATCCGCGCAAATTTCAACGCTTGTTCTATGGTCTTGCTGAAGTTTCTAGCAGAACTATGGCTTCCTTTTTGTCATCTTCTTTTTCAATTTCAAATGTGCATCAATGTCAACCATTGTGAAAACCGACGGTGTTAAAATTTGACCTGCGAAGGATTTTTTGGTTTTCATTTCATATTTTCAAATACTTTTAGACAGTTTTTAAAAAAAAAAAAAAAAAAAAAAAAAGAAAAAAGTGGTTTGTCCACACATTTATCCATACGAGAAGCCCAACAAATCGAAAGGTTTTATAGGATTTTATAACTGTTGTTCTCTACAAAGATAATAGCCACTTGAACACACTTACTGTGTGTATGTATCACACTTGCTGCATTTGAAAAAAATCTTCCCAAAGTCTTTTCCGTGTATATTAATTCATTTCTTTCAATCTGTTTGGTTGCTTATATCAAAACTGCATGTATGTTATTCATCACATAGATATATTGATATAGTTTCTCTTTTTTGCAAACAGCATTAGATTTTATTTATCTTACTTGATCAATAAAATATTATTACTTTTTGTTGTTGTTGCTGTTGTTTTACTTCAACCCAGGCGTGACTTGCACTGTGCACACACGTGCGTCCGAATGTGTGTCTGTATCAGGAGAGGGTAAGGATGCACACGTTGCTGGCGTATGTTGAGTGTGTGTCTGTATGTGTGCGCGTGTGCGTGTGTGAGTGTGTATGTGTGTGTGTGTGTTCTCTGTGTGCGCGCAAGAGAGAGAGTGCTTGCGAGCGCGCATGTATGCACGCGGGTATAAGCGTATATATATGTGTGTGTGTGTGTGTGTGTGTGTGTGTGTGTGTGTGTGTGTGTGTGTGTGTGTGTGTGCGTGTCCGCGCGCGCGCGTGTGCATGAATGTGTATATGTGTCCGCACGCGCATGTGTGTGTATTTGTCTGTCTCTGTCTGTGTGTGTGTGCGTGCGCGCGCGTATCTGTGTGTGTGTGCGCGCGCGGGCGCGCGCACGCGTGTGTGTGCGTGTATGTGTGTCTGTCTGTCTGACTGTCTGTCTGACTGTCTGTCTGTCTGTCTGTGTGAACTTGAGCGTGATTTCAGTGAGAGTGAAGACGGAGATAGAAGGAGACGGTGGGTGTTATACTGGTGCTGACAATATACATTAAATGCCCCGCGCGCGCGCGCAAATGTGTGTGTGTTGGGTGGGGGGGGGGGGGGGGGGGTGGGTGTGTGTGAGTGTGTGGTGGGTGGGGGGGGGGGGGGGGGGGGGGGGCGTGTGTGTGTGTGTGTGTGTGTGTGTGTGTGTGTGTGTGTGTGTGTGTGTTTTGTGTGTGTGTGTGTGTGTGTGTGTGTGTGTGTGTGTGTGTGTGTGTGTGTGTGTGTGTGTGTGTGTGTGAAAAACTTGAGCGTGATTTTAGTCAGAGTGAAGAGGGAGATTGAAGGGGACGGTAGGCGCTATACTGGTGTTGACAATATACATTAATTACCTACGCGCGTGTGTGTGTGAGTGTGGGGGTG
>JADBJO010003937.1:180000-192500 GCA_016801955.1 Conus betulinus | reverse complement strand
GTCTAACTTTCATACTAAAAGACTAATAACAGGACAAGGCAATGATTGCTCATTCCTACACAAACTCTTTCACATAACTGTTCAGCGTAACTTGATTCTGAAAGGTCAAAAATAGGCTAGGACAACAATTTTTCATTCTTAGGCCGGTTGGGGTTTGTTTTTGTTTGTTTCTTTTGTTTGTTTTTTTTTGGGGGGTGGGCGGGGGCGTGTTTTTGTTGTTTTGTTTTGTTTTTGATTTGTTTTGCTTTGCCTGCAGTTTGTTGTGTGTGTGTGTGTGTGTGTGTGTGTGTGTGTGTGTGTGTGTGTGTGTGTGTGTGTGTGTGTGTGTGTTTAATCTAACTCCATACTAAGAGATCAAGAAGAGTCAAGGCAATAACGCTTCGCTCCCAACAGATTGGTTCACTGACGTGTTCAGTCTAACTTCATACTGGAAGATCAATAAGAGGGCCAGACAATGATCCTTCACTCCTAAGCAGACCGGCTCTATACAGAACACAATCTAACCACACACTGACCCTTAAATAAAAGACCAGGGTCAGAGTTTGCTCGGATTTGATACTGAACACAGAAAGATGACAACGTCTCGTGAGATAGGCTAAATCCAGTTAAACACACAAAAACAAGGTGTCAAGTGACCCAAATTGTATGTACAGTGCAGAATATTAAATATTTTTTTTTTTTCAGTAACACATTTTCTTGATGTTCATGCTGACTGCTGTCGGGACAATATTGTCTAATGTATTTGTGAGTGTTGTATACAATGTGTGAACGAGCCGAAGATGTACTTGTCAGTTTCGTCTTGTGTATAAAATCTGCGTACTGTATCCGTGTTTCGTGTGTTTATTTGTATTTGTTTTTTGTCTTTAGTACACTCAAGTCTGCTTCGTATTCTTCTCATGGGCCTAAAATGACCCTATAGATGCACGCGCGGTCTGCTCATAAGAGAATGCTCAAATTCTTCGTGATCGATTCCACATGAATTCCAGTGCTGGTTTGTTCTCACATAGTCTGCATCAAAGGATAAATGTAAAATAATACAAGGCTATGGTGAATGTTATGTTATCGTTGAAGTGTTTGCGTTGTTAGCGTTTTTCAGTAGAACATTCCTCTCCTTACCCTCACAACAGAATGCAGGTCAGTGACTGCGTTCCACTGTGTGTGTGTGTGGCTCTTTTGTGTATTCAGCTGGCCACACGGGCAGCCGCATCCCGTTTTCGGATATATACGATTTCATGTGGCTGTGGTTGTTGCTCAAGTGGGTCGGTTGGCTGGTTGGTTGATTGGCTGGCTGGTTGGTTGGCTGGTTGGTTGGTTGGTTGGCTGGCTGGCTGGCTGGCTGGTTGGCTGATTGGCTGATTGGTTGATTGGCTGGTGTCACAAGAACAGCTTTAATTGAAATCAAGT
This sequence comes from Conus betulinus, assembly GCA_016801955.1. Classification (NCBI taxonomy): domain Eukaryota; kingdom Metazoa; phylum Mollusca; class Gastropoda; order Neogastropoda; family Conidae; genus Conus; species Conus betulinus. The sequence continues at coordinate 191,096 of JADBJO010003937.1, read as the reverse complement.
ATCGTATCACCATGATAGTGACACTAATGTTCATAACGGTAGCAACAAGAAAATCAGTAATAAAATTGTTAATAACTGTACATACGAAAAATGCCAGCTATCAATTATTCTCCCCCGCCCCCCCCCCCCCCCCCCCCCCCCCCCCCCCCCCGCCTGTCTTATCGGACCCTCCCCCCCCTCCTTCTTCCTGTCCTTCCTTCCATTAACACTCCCACACCATCTATCTCATTTCTTCCTTTGCTAAAGCGTATGGTCCAGAATCAACATCGGAACTTACCTAGTCCTGGCATCGTTCTTGACGTTTTCAGTCCTGCGCACAGGGTCAAATTCAGAGCACATGTGTGTGTGTGTGTGTGTGTGTGTGTGTGTGTGTGTGTGTGTGTGTGTGTGTGTGTGTGTGTGTGTGTGTGTGTGTGAATGTGTGTGTGTGTGTTTTCAGCATTCCCACTTTTATTTCAATGTATGGCTAAAGCTATAGCGCCAAAAAATTAAAATCTATCAGTTCGCCTACTTTTGTTCTAACATTCAGTTTAACTCTATTAATGCCATGGAAAAAAAGTTTTCTTGGTGGGTTTGTTTTTTGTTACCGCAGTAGGGATATGTCTGTAGCACGACAAAAACTACAAATTTGTAAGTGAGTCACCATTTGTGTTGATAGTTAGACTAACTGTGTGACACGAAACGTTCAACTATGTCAGCAAGCCCACGTTTTATTCTAGTATTCAGTTTAAATAACATCACAATGCCACACATCTGTCAATGTGTCCATAGTTGTTCAACAATCTGGCTTACTCTATAGCACCACAGTACAGGTTGCCAGTGTGTCCACTTTTTTAAACATTTTTTCTGTCTGTATTTTTTTTCTGTCCCATCTTTAGTGCCACCTCAATCGCACTTCTACTTCTTCAGTGTTCGATAGCTACGCAGGTACAGCCGAACTCCAAGGGTGGCGGCGGCAAAATCGGCCGTCCGGCGGAGATCGCTGGTAGACCCCAGAGTTTTGTCTTGAGGCCAGTCTCTCATCATTGAGGGGGGACAGTCCTGGAGGACATGTGCTGCTGTGTCTGGTCCACAGGGACACAGGGCTGAGTCTGCGGCTCCTATCCTCTTGAGGTGGGCACGCAAGCCACAATGCCCGGTGTGCAAGCGGAAAATGATTGGTGTTTCCTTCCACTGTGTGGATGGGGGTTTTGGTGTGCCTCATAGCCTTGGTTCATTTTAGTCCAGTCAGCTCTGAAGGTACCACGTAGGAGTGACTTAACTTCCTCATATGTGGTAGGGGGAACTGGCTGGGGGAGCTGGCTTCCGGCTTCCGCTAATCGGTCAGCAGGCTCGTTTCCTGAGAGACTAATGTGTGCGGGGAGCCACTGGAGAGTAGTGGAGCTTTTGGGGTTAAAGTGGCAAGGGAGGCCTTAAGGGATTGGATCAGAAGGTGAGGATCGGTAGAGTCGAGGGCCTGGAGAGTAGACATGGAATCAGTGATGATGACAATGCTGGTGAGGGATCTTCCACAGGAGGTGAAGAAGTCTGCCGCTTCTTTGACGGCTATGACTTCAGCTCTGAAGTTGGTACAAAGCTTCCCTCCAGGGACCGCAATGTTCCTGCAGTCTCCATCAGGGAATCTGATATATACTCCACTGCCTCCATTGTGTGTGGCTTCCTCGGCTGATCCGTCTGTGTAGACATGGGTCCAGGAGTTGGGAGTGTATGAATCCTCAATCATGACCTGAGCTAGAGCTTTGAGGACTGGAGGTGGCTGATCTCTGTTGGTGATTCCCAGTGGCACTGAACTCACGCCGCTCATTCCGATCCCTCATCCACATCCACAGCCCTGATCCGACCCGTCAGAACCTCGGCACCGCCAATCCACAGAGAGCGGTCAGTATCAAGATGTCATGAGGCAACTCATCACTGTGCTGCTGCCGAGTCACTTTGGAGGTGTTCAGTGGCGTCTGTGCTGATCCAACATACGCAGGAATCCACCTAATACACTCCCTACTGACCACATTAATTGCTATGTCGCGGAGCCGGCGTGGGTGAGCTCTCCCTCCGGAGGGCGCCCACCAGGTCCGCCCAACGACAGTCCCCATCAATTGGCCGATACTGGTGACCCCGACATAATCAACTTAAGACCTTAGACGGGGAGATTCTGTTTGTAACGTTTTGTAGGATATGAACAATCACATGTTCCAAAGTAACCGATTCGAACTTGAATGCCTGGCACACACTTTTTTCAGGAATGGAGGTAGTGAGGTATTTTCAGTCATGACAATTTTTTCAGGGTTTTTTCAATGTGAACTTCTCACTAGTAGTAGCAGCAGAGCAGCAACAGCAGCAGCAGCAGCAGCAGCAGCAGTAGCAGTAGTAGTGGTGGTGGTGGTGGTGGTGGTAGAGGAGATAGTGGTAATAGTAATAGTGTTCAGTTGTATTAGCTGCTGCTATGGCTGTCACTCCAATTATGTTACTTCTACATTAATGTTATCTAGACAAGAATTTTCAGCCTCAATATGAAATGCATATATCCTCCTCCTCAACCGTTGTGTGGTTTGACTTCAAATTTCGTGCGCGGGTAGCTCTTGAATCCATTCACAATAGCCGTTTAGTGTTGTGTTCGTTTTCTTGATTTTAGGGGGAGCGGGCTGGAGTAAGTGGGGGATGACCGATTTGGGCCTAAAAAATCCTCTTCTTCTGGTTGAAAATTTCCATTGAATTGTTTTCTGTGACCTTTTACGCTGGCTGTGTAAAGTTTGTAAACCACATTTTCCCAAAGTTGAATGAAGCAGTGTAACGAGTAAGGCAGGGGGGGGGGGGGGGTTGGAGGGAGTGGGGGTGGGAAGTCATAAGAGCAGTTCTCGGTTGTCATGTACAACATCACCGCCAAGGTTAGTGGCCAGCAACCGCCCGTCGTGGTTGACAAAAATAACACAAAAGATTACTTATTTGTCGTGTTTATTGCCAGGGTTTTCTGGTGAATGTCTTCCAGTTTCAGGTTCCTTCTCTGCAGATTAGCCTTCTTTGTGAACTAGTTTACTAGACTATTTTCTACTTTTCACAAGAAAATGTAGCTTGTTTTGCTCTTTCATGATTTTCTTTGCTTCTTAGGTGGCACCTTTGGCTGTTTTTTTGAAAACTCAACAAACATACTACGGTATTGCACACCAGCCTTTTTCAGGTATAGCATTCTGCTTAAAACCCAAAGGCAGAGGAGTCAAATTACCACTTTCCGCGGTCACTGAGGAGAAACAATCAGGTTTCGAAATACCGGTATCTGACCAGGAGTTATATGTTGTATCTGACCAGGAGTTATATGTTAGTGAGCTTCCTCCCCATTGGAGATTGTCTCCTGCTTATGAGACTATAAGCTTGCTAAAGGTTCATTTTGAGAAGCATTTGTTATTCCCCATTCACCCACTCAAGCACATACTGTCAGTTAGGCAAAATTACCTACCGCTGCAGATATGAAGGCTTATCACACACCTCCCCCCCCCCCCCCCCCCCCCCCCCCCCCCCCCCCCCCCCCCCCCCCCCCCCCCCCCCCCCCCCCCCCCCCCCCCCCCCTATTTCTACAATCTAAGACATAAGAAAGCTTTGTTTATAATTCAATATTTCTTGCAGTCATTGGAATACTTAGCTGCTCTGTAAGTTGCTGGAATGGTGCTCGGTACTTATCCTTGGAATGTATTGGTTTATTATATTTAAATTCCCCCCACCCCTTCTCCACAGGTCAATTTCTGTCTGTCTGCGTGCAAAGCACCACCCCAAAATAAACTCCAGGGATGATAGAGCAGAAGGGTGCCAGGGAAAGAGGGTAAGGGAGAAGAAGAGGGAAGCAACTGGTGGCACAGTTAAGCGATTGATGGATCGGGTCAGATCGCCATCTTGTTTCACAGGCAGAGCCAGCACACGGGTACAGCCAGCCCTGTGAGCAAGCTGAACGAGCGCTGATAAGCTTCGCGAATGCGCAGCACCGTATCAGATTTCCACATTAAGTGATATTAGACGAAGGGAAAAGGATTTGGAGAGGGGGAGCATGAGGAGGAAGTGGGTGGGTGGGTTATCTTGCAATCATATAAAAAAAAAAAAAAAACTTTTACAATACAATGAAAAAAAAAGGTATGGAAAAGCCAACTTTACATAACTAGTTGAAGTCATAACACAAACTATAACAAATGTCCCATAGGACTGCGTAGTAAAACAGTTTGCAAAATCAAACAACAAACTAAAATTCTCAAGGATACTATCAAGAGAACTTTCAGAAATAGCCGGTAAAAATAGGTCTCAATCTCTGCATTCCAGAAGAATGTGTTGGTTTGAAATTTGTTCACCGCACAGACATTTAAACATTCTTGCTGAATTTTGTTTTGAAGGCATTAAGCTTTATCCTATAAGACAGCGAAGTAATGTGTCTACATTTGAAACTGTTGCCATAATTCACAGATATTTTGTTTGTTGAACCAACCGAATTCAGTAAGAGACTGGAGAATTTCTCCTTCCTATGGAGAGATTTTGAAACTTTGTTCTACGATGCTTGCTCCAGCAAATGATACCCTTCTGTAACGGATAAAGGGATGTTTATTTCTATAGATTCCCCGTCTTGCCTTGCACCTTTTTTGCGGCTCTGTGTCAGCACAATCGTTTGAATATAATCCATATTGGTTCCCTTTAAATTTAAAATGTTAAATCATGTGATTGATTTCTATGGTAATTTTGGATTTTTTCTTGTAATCAAATGAACGTAAAGCGTACAGTACGGATTGAGAATCGACGCAGAATAAAATCTGAAAACTTTGCAACGGAAGATCAATTATGTAATAAAGAGCCATAAGTATAGCAACGAGTTCGGCGGTAAATATTGATCGATTTTACCAATGAAGTATGATTTTTCTGTTTTTAAAGCTGGTATAACAAAGCCTGAACCAGCACGGTGATCATCTAAGAGTAAGCCATCTGTGTATATCTTTAAATGATTTGGGTATTTATTTTCTAGGTAAAATCGGACTTCACTTTGCATAATATTTGGATTCTCATTCTTCTTCACATCAGTGTAATTGATATCAAAGTGTGGTTTATTCATCTCCCAGTTAGGGTAAGGAGAAACTACTTGCTGTGCATCAATACTCTGTGGATTTATTTCCGACTCTTTAAGTAAGTCTGATACATATGAGCCAATTGGCTTTAATGAAGATATCTGTCTGGCCCGTTTAGGAAAATTTATTTCTGATTTTATTTGTACTTCTTCCGAGGCAAAGTTGTCGGGTGCTGAGGTCCTAAGAACGTACTTTGCACATGCAAGATTTCGATATTCATCCAAAGGGCAATTCTCCGATTTTCTTTATAAGTTCCGAGGGTTGATGCTTGAAAGGGTACACCAAGAGCAAGCCTGTATCCTTTGCAATCGATACTTTGAAAGTTTCTTAAGTAAATAGTTTGGAGCACTAAAAAATATTTCTTGTCCATAGGATAATTTTGATCGAATTAATGTTGTGCTGAGATGTTTCAAAATTTTGCTGTCTTGTCCCCAGTATTGTTTACTTATAACTTTTAAAAAATTTAAGCATTTTCTTGCTTTAGTAACAATATGGTTGATATGAGCGTTCCATGTTAGCTTTGTTGTAAGAAACAAACCCAAAAATTTTACTGAATCCTTGTACTGAATTGTTTCGTTTTCAATTTTAAACAAAGGTAGCTCAGCAGGATTACTGCCATTATTGAAAAGCATCATATGAGTCTTTCTGTAGATAATGCAAGGCCATTTGTGACCATATAATTGTTTATTTTATCAAGTTCCCTTTGATATAGCTTCTTGATATAGTTTAAAGCCCTTTTAGATGTATTTCTTTCCATTATAACATTCATCCATATACAGATATCATCTGCATATTGTACTAATACTACATGTTTTGACACAAATGTGATGGCAAATCGTTCATCAAGATATTAAATAACACAGGTGCAATTACGGAACCTTGTGGCAAGCCCATGTGAAGAGATCTGAAACATGCAAGTCTCAACATGCTAAAAGAATAATTATGTTTCATTGTGAGCGGTACGTGACATTGAATGCACCACGGAGCTTCTTCACTCTTTAAAATGGTACGAATGAGTTAGAAACGAATGGCCAGTGTGCTGCCGGCTAAAAACGTGTCCAGATGTTATCGTCGTGAAGGCCGATATCAGACCAGCTTTGTCATCCCTTCCTGTCTGTTGCAGACACGTGCGGACCGACCGGCGGTTTTGATCCAGTCAGCGTCAAGGAGACTGAGCCGAAAGGTAGGCTGACTGTGAAAGAAAAGGAATCATTGGTCAATATATCTAAACACGTAATAGATAGATAGATAGAAGAAAGATAGACGAATAGATAGATAGATAGATATATGGATGGATAGATAGACAGATCAATAGATATATAGATACATAAATAGAGAAATAGATGGATGGATGGATAGATAGATAGATATATGGATAGATACATAGATGGATAGATAAATACATAGATCGATAAAAACTGATCAATAGATATATAGACAGATAGATAGAAAGACCAATAGATAGACATATAGATCAACAGATAGATAAATATAAAGATCAATAGATAGATAGAGATGAATGGATAGAGAGATATATAGAAAGATATATAAATGATTGATGGATAGATAGGTAGATAAATAGATAGGTTGATTGATTGATTGATCGATTGATTGATTGATTGATTGATTGATTGATGATTGATAGATAGATAGATAGATAGATAGATAGATAGATAGATAGATAGATGAAATGGAGATCAAAGCAAGCTGGTAATCGTTTTCCCAAAGAGACACATGTAATAAAATTCATGCTTTCTCCAAACACAGAGAGAGAGAGAGAGAGAGACAGACAAACAGAGACAGATACATAAAGACAGACAGAGAGAATTACAGAAAGACAAAGAGACAGAGACATGGAGATAGAGAATTACAGAAAAAGACAAAGAGAGAGAGAGAGAGAGAGAGACCGAGACAGAGACAGAGACAGAGACAGATAGACAGAGGTAGATAGATAGATAGATAGATAAAATGGAAGTTAAAGAAAGCTGGTAATCTTTTCCCAGAGAGACACATGTGTGTGTTTGTGTGCGTGTGTGTGTGTGTGTGCGCGCGCGCGCGCGCGCGTGTATGTATGTATGTACATGGGTGTCCAGTATGTGTGTGTGTGTGTGTGTGTGTGTGTGTATTTTTGGGGGGTGGGGGTTCCGTATGTTTTCATGTGCATGTGTTCTTCTGTGCGTTCGTGGAGCGCTGCATGCCCGTAAATGCATTTCTCGTATACATACATTTCAACGAGGCTGTGTACTCGTGCGATGGATACATTTTGAAAATGGGTGACAAGGGAAGGGGAGGAGAAGGCAGATGGGGGGGGGGGGGACCTTGTTGTTGCTCTCACGTGTTACGCATGCGCGCACGCAAAAATATATTCCTTAGCCACACATAACTCCACGTTCTCATGAAGCATTTCGTCATTGGCGGGCCAGCCTGTCAATCAGTGTAGATTGCCTCCTTATCTTCTGGACACTCTGTGCAAGTGATTTCTTCCTTTCTGTCACTCTGACTTTTTCCCCCTACCTTCCAATACTGCCGACTACTGCATTTCTGTCTTTACGGCCCACATTATCTGCTCTTGTTGTGCTCTTACACTTCATGATAAGCCAGGTTTGCTATCGTTTTGTCGTCATGATCTAGTGACTAGGTAGTGAAAAATGTGAACGCAGTTCAGAGTGGACCATAGCAACAGATGAAACGCGAGCTTCTCAAGCACCAATCGCAAGCAAGTTCACGGAATTCTGCGTATCACGCAGGCCAGTACACATGTTGATATAAACAACAGAGATTGACAAAATTTTAACAACCTGGTCTCTGATTCGACTTTCTCTCTGTTTGGGTTCTCCGGGCATTTGCTATAAGGCAAAAAGGTAAACTTTTTCTGGAAGAGATAGAGGTAAAAAAAATGAAAAAGAAATCTTTTGTAATTATGTGCCATCGTTTCATTTCAATGCATCATATAGTAGCGTCCTCTGTCCGTTGGATGAAATCATTGGAATTTTCTCTCTCCAGGTGCTTTCCATTCCGCTGAGTCTGTTTACCCGTATGATAATTTTCTGATCATTTTTTTTTTAGTCTGTGGCCTGTGTCAGGCAACTTTTACCTGGGTGACATCCACATTCCAGAGAGGTCGCCCACAGCAATCTAGAGGATTTGGGATTTTGAAGCTATTTTCGATCCAGGGTCACACAATAAAAGACGTACGGCACTACGTCACATATTGGAACAGTTTCACCGCGCCGCCAACTGCTCGACTGTTGCACAAAGTTATGCACATGTATCAGCGAGATCCGCCTGTTTCAATTTTGCCGCCAGTCTCTGTTAGTCTTCAATATTGCGCCCATTAAGCTGCAGTGGTTTAAATCAATCAAAATCTTTTACTAACCTAATCCTCGTGTCACCCGCCCTCCGCATGGCTCGTTTGCATACCCTCTCGTGTGCAGGGTTCGTGGTTCTCAACATCACGGCGGAGTCGGGCGTGACGTGGACTCTGGACTTCAAAGGCAACGAGGATATCAACAAGGAGTCCATAGCCTTTCCCGTGTTCGCGTCCTCCCTGAGCCTGAACGAGGACACGGCCTCAGGCGGGGGCTACCAGGTGGTGCTGGAACGCTCGATGGACCTGGAGTTCACCTACAGACGAGGGTATGGGAACGTGTGGTTCTCAACATCAGGCGGAAGTCGGGGCGTGACTCAGTTTGTGGACTCTGGACTTCAAAGGCAACGAGGATATCAACAAGGAGTCCATAGCCTTTCCCGTGTTCGCGTCCTCCCTGAGCCTGAACGAGGACACGGCCTCAGGCGGGGGGCTACCAGGTGGTGCTGGAACGCGGACCTGGAGTTCACCTACAGACGATGGGTATGCCGGAACTGTGTGCTGCTGAAATCTTGTAAAAGCTGTCAACTCAGTTTGTTTGTTTTAGTTTTAGATGGTCGACTGATTTTATGCTCCGCTGTGATGACACTCGGTTATGGAGCATAGGAAGTTCGGGTTTTGTGCGTGTATGTATGTGGGGGGGGGGGGGGGGGGGAGGGGGAGGAAAGTGTGTGGGTGTGAGTGTGTCTGTCTGTCTACCTGTCTGTATGTGTGTGTGCGTGTGTATGTGCGTGTCTGTGTCTGTGTCTGTCTCTCTTGTCTTTGTGTCTATGTGTGTGAAGAAGAAGAAGAAGAAGCAGATGATGATGACCCGAAGAAGAAGAAGAAGGACGACGCAAAAATGGAAGAAAAAAAAGAAGAGACGATGATGATGATGATGGTGATGATGATGATGATGATGATGATGATGATGATGATGATGATGATGATGATGATGATGATGATGAAAACAGTGTTATCGCCATAAAAGTCGCAAAGATTAGTTTAACGCAAACTAATACTGTGACATGAGACGTTATGAAAAATGTCGATTAAAAAAACATGCATTCCTAAATAATCAATACTTTCTTATGAAATCGTTCCTAATATTCATGTGTGTGTGTCTGTGTCTGTGTGTCTGTCTGCTGTGTATGTGTGAGTCAGCGTCTTTGTATGTGTGTGTGTGTGTGTGTGTGTGTGTGTGTGTGTGTGTGTTCAATTTCTGAAATGATCGGCCCTCTTGTCATTCTGTAAGTCTGTCTGGGTGTGATTCTGCTTCTCTGCCCACCCGCATGTTACGATTCTGAAAGTACAGTTTTGGTACAAATGCTACTTTGGTTTTCTGCTTTGTTTCTTGGGTGTTTTTTTTTTTTTTTCAGAATGAGAAAGTAACGACTTTGAACTACCAATTGGTTTGTGTACTGGCGCAGACGGCCAGAAGATGGTAAGATGTTTTGATTCATTCCTTCATTGATGTCTACTGACTGATGCGAAACACAAAAAACTAACAGACTATCTAGCACAGACCAATCAACATCCGTTTCCCAAAAGTTTTAGTCAAAAAAAAAAAAAATATATATATATATATATATATATATATATATACATTAAAAGGAAACACAATACTGTAACAGGAGAACAGGAGACGTTATGAAAAATGTCGATAAAATAGAAAGGGTGGGGGTTAGTTTCCGCCGAGGACATTGACGAACAAAGTACACAAGACACGATGCATTTCGACCTCTTGGGTCTTCTTCAAGTGAAAAAAAAAACTTAAACATTTAGGACAGTACAAACAAAGAACGAAGAGCGACTTATCTGATGTCCATGTGGTAAGCTGTGAAGAATGGCTGACCGAAGGAAATGACAGAGGGGATTATGGGAGAGGAAGAGGGCCCAGGGGGGGGGGGGGGGGGGGGGTTGCGTGAAGGGAGGGGATGAGTGAGGCGATGGTGTTGTGTGGTCAGTCAGGTGGGTCCCCTCTGTGGGGCGGTGCGGCACGGTGCGGCACATGTGCCGCACCGCCCCACCTGACTGACCACACAACCAGGAAAATCCTCAACAGAAAAAGTGCTAATAAACGTTTCAACAAGGACAAACAAATCCATAGGAAGATACAAATGAAACAAAATCGCTGTCGTTCAGTTTGGAAAAAAAAAAAAACCCATTAATATTCCAATGTAAAAAAAAATGTGAATGAAAAACGACTATTTACCAAAGGAGAAGACAAACTACTATCACTGTCAATCAACAGACCCTGTCCCAAACAATGACTCATTGTTTACACCAGGTGCAATCTTCCCTTTGACCTCTCGTGAACTTTGTTGTGGGTGCCCTGTTCAAGCATTTTTACGTGACATCGACAGCTCACCGGCTGGATTTAGCACACACCCAACATGTAATGTTTCGATACTATAATTAGAAATCTGCTTTGACCTATTTCAGTGAAGATCGGTATTAAGGGCAAGCTATTACGTTGTGTACGCAGCATGTATTTAAGTATAAAAGCACGTGCTAGATGTGGGGCTAAACTTAGTGTATTTATTGTTCTTCGGGGGTTAAGCAGGGGGATATATGCAGTCCAACTTTTTTTTTTCTTTGTTTATTAACGAATTAGCGCTAGATGTAATTAGAACTGGTAGACATGGGTAACATTTTCGCTC
>JADBJO010003937.1:170000-172500 GCA_016801955.1 Conus betulinus | reverse complement strand
ATTACTTATAGGATAAGATACAGCCATTTGGTCGAAAGTTCCCCTTGCATGTAGCATGGGGACAACACTCCTCCCTAAATTCATTACAAGTGTGTTGAATGCTGTGTGAAAATCTTATTCTAAACTGATAACATGATACGGATCTGGAATGGATTCAGGGAGAAAATAACTGATGTGAAGCCCGCTCCCATCAAAGCCAAAGACGGTGACACCTTGGGATATATAAAGTCAAATACCGCATCAGAACGGGTGAGGCTGTTATTGTGTGTTTGTGTGTGTGTGTCTGTGTGTGTGTGTGTGGTGTGGTGTGTGTGTGTGTGTGTGTGTATGTGTCTGTCTGTCTGTCTGTGTGGTGCGTGTGTGTGTATGTATGTGTGTGTGTCTGTCTGTCTGTCTGTGTCTACGTGCGTGTGTATTTATATGTATATGTGAGTAGCATGTACTCGTTTAACATCACTTTCACCTTTATTTGAGGAACGAAGCAATTCTCTCTCTCTCTCTCTCTCTCTCTCTCTCTCTCTCTCTCTCTCTCTCTCATGTATACACGCACCCATACACACACGCGCGCACGCACACACACACACACACACACAACACAGAGAGGGACAGAGAGAGAGAGAGACCGCGCACACACACACACACATGCACGCACGCACACACACACACACATACACACACGCACTCTCACACACTCTCAAACCCCCACCCCCACCCAACACACACACGCACGCACACACACGCACGCTCGCGCACACACACAACACACGCACACGCACACACACACATACACACACGCACGAACGCACGCATGCACGCACGCACACACACACACACACACACGCACGCACGCACACACACACACACACACACACACACACACACACACACACACTAACTCGCGCGCCGGAATGCACGCACTAATGCATGCTTTTTCCCCCAAGCACCGTTAAAAAGAATTACATGTTTCAAATATATGTTAAGATCTGATTTTCATGTTGAAACCAAAAATTATTTTTAAAGTATTGTTTGAATTGTGTGCGATCATTATAAACTACCTTGAGTGTGTGTGTGTGTGTGTGTGTGTGTGTGTGTGTGTGTGTGTGTGTGTGTGAGTGTGTGTACGTGCATACGTGCGTATGTGTGTGTGTCTGTGCGCGCGCGCGCGTGTTTGTATATATCTGTGTGTGTATATGTGTGTGTGTCTGTGTGTGTGTGTGTGTGTGGTGTGTGTTTGTAGAATGTGATACAACAAATCGAAATGTGTACGTTTTTTTTTTTCTGGTGATTTTCTTTTCACTGCTAAGTTCAGTCTGTGGAGACCGTGATTACCAAGAGATGGAACATCTGCTGCAGGACCCCAAAGACCCAGATTCCGGAACTTCCTGTCTATAAACGAGGGAAAACAGCAGTGGTTACTGTGGACGAGCCTCTGAGCCCCTACGACAAACCAGAAATCGTTCTGATTATCCAAGTCAGTGCTCTTGCTGCTCTTTGACTTCAGATCTCTCTCTCTCTCTCTCTCTCTCTCTCTCTCTCTCCTCTCTCTCTCTCTCTCTCTCTCTCTCTCTCTCTCTCTCTCAGCAAGGACAGATTGGAAGAGTAGGCTGTGCCTAAAATCTCAGTCCTCGATCGATTGAAGGTTTTCTAAATTCTTAGGTTAAGCCTCTCTCTCTCTCTCTCTCTCTCTCTCTCTCTCTCTCTCTCTCTCTCTCTCTCTCCCCAGCCCTCTGCAAGGACACATTGGCAGAATAACCACGCAGAAGTGGGAACACAGTCAGTACGTTCCACCAGAGAGCAGCTGCAACCACAGGACAGTTTGTTTACGGAGCACGTTGAGATCAGTGCAAGTATGAATTGAACAATAGTTACAATTATCAACCACCATCCGTCGCCCCCATCCCCCCACACCCACAGAGAGAGAGACAGAGATAATAAGACAGACAGAAAGACAGACACAACACAGACAGACGACAGAGACAAAGGCAAGAGAGAGAGAGAGAGAGAGAGAAAACGTCGCTCTTTTCTAACTAATCCAATCCATTCCCCTCCCTGTGTCTCCTTCCTGTCATTTTCCTTCCTACAAGGCCACGGAGATCTCCAAGTTCAAGCGCACCAAGGACACCACTCTGATCATCAAGATCAAGTTCCCGGATGGCTACGTGTTCCCGCAGGACAACAACACCATGGCCACGACCAAGGCCCTGAAGTCAACAAGACCTCCAAGACCGTGGTGGTGGCGGCCGTGGGGCTGGGCAGCTTCATCTTCGTGGCTTTCATTGTACTGGGCGGCCTGATATGCTACCTGAAGAAACGAGGGGAGAAGCCCATCTACCCGTCCTCCGAAGGTGAGGAGGAAGGGCGGAAGTGGAACTGGTGAGAGGAGGACAGGGACTATGGAGGGAGAGGGGAGCAAGCAGGAGAGAGAGAGAGGGGGGGGGGACTAAGGCCTCCATGACCAAGCAGATTAAGAGTTCTAAGCCCCTGTGGAGGTCTGAGATGA
>JADBJO010003937.1:157500-162500 GCA_016801955.1 Conus betulinus | reverse complement strand
ATAAGGGTTCAGAACTGGGTATCACATTTAAAGCATCTTCTGTGTTCAAATGGTTTTGGCTACGTGTGGATGTATGGTGAAGTCGGGAACAAGAAACTTTTTTCTTAGGGTCTTTAAGGATCGCCTTATTAGTTGCTTCTGTCAGCAGTGATACTCACATATGTCTGAAAGCAATCGTTTCGATCTTTATTATTCTTTCAAGAATATTTTTGAACGTGAAAATATGTTGATTTCCATTAACAATAGAATTTTTAAAACTGCCTTAGTACGTTTCAGGTTGGGAGTCTCAACTATTCAAAGTCACTGTCTCCGCTTCTTGCCTGCTGAGCATCCTGTTTGTCCCCTATGTTACGCAGACTGCGAAGACGAATTCCACGTCCTGTTTGAATGTACATATTATAATGATCTTAGAATAAAATATTCCATCAATAGTCAGGAAGTTATTTGTCGAAATATGAGCAATGTGCAGGAATTCTTAATGGTAGTATTGATAGTCAACTTCAAATGTCTAAATTTCTTTTCCTAGCTTTAAAGCGAAGGGAAAATTCGATACAAATGAGATAAAATTTATTTCGTACACTGTTATGTGAGCAGGATCGAATGGAGAATGTATGTATAGATTATATATTTATTAACATATCCTTTCATTGGTTTTGTTTTCTTTTGTTTGTAATGGGTAACAGGCTTTGGTATTGTAACGGGGTAACAGGCCTATACACAATTAAACCATTGTAAATTGTAAATTCTCTCTCTCTCTCTCTCTCCTCTCTCTCTCTCTCTCTCTCTCTCTCTCTCTCTCTCTCTCTCTCTGACGTGGGGGCGTGGGGGTGGGATGGGGCTGAGGTGGGAAGGTTGCTCAAAACGTGTGTGGATAATATTGATGTAGGCCTTTAAACGCCACTGGGCACCAGAGTCTAGTCCATGTGGACTTTTGAGTGAAATGCGATTGCTTTGTGACATGCAGCTGCATTACCAGAACCCTGATTTGGCGAAACGTGATTTACAGGTGATCAATTATTTTGTAAAATATGATTTGGTGAAGAGTGATGAAATAAATCGAAACCAAGTGAAAAGGGGCGCATTGATTGTTGGCAAGACTTGTTCGACAGAATCATCATCAACATCTTCATCCTCATTAATCGTAGTGGCAGCAGTAGCAGCACTAGTAGTAGTGGTAGTTGTAATAGGAGTGTTGTTATTGTTATCATTACTACTATTATTATTATTATTATTATTATTATTGTTATTATAATATTATTATTATTATTATACTATTATTATTATTATTATGATTATGATCATCATTATTACCATCATTATTATTGTTGTAGTTGTTGTTGATAGTATTAGTAGTAGTGTTGCTGTTGTCGTAGTTGTTTTTTGGTCGCTGTTGTTGTTAAAGTAGTAGTAAATGTAGTAGCCGCAGCAGCAGCAGCAGCAGCAGCAGTAGTAGTAGTAGTATAGTAGTAGTAGTAGTAGTAAGGGCCTAGTAGTAGTGCAGTCATTCGTTATTCATATTACCGTTGTTGTCGTTTTGTTTGCTGACTTTGTCGCTGTTGTTGTTGCCGTTCTTGTGGTCGTCAGACTTGATGGTGGGTGGTGGCGGTGGTGGTACTGTTGTCTTGTAATGGTGACTGTGATCATATACCGGCTGCCTCAGTGCATTTTACATTGAGACGTTAACAGCTGATTCTTGAGAAGTTGTATGTTGTTGTTGTTGTTGTTTTCATTGTTGTTTTGTTTGTTCCGTAGCAATTGTCAAAGGGGTTGTGTCCACCAGTTCACTGATGATGGTCCACACATTCACCACTGTCACGCGAAAGAGACGGCTGTTTCGGTTGAACCTTCAACTCTTGCACTCTCAGCAACACTGAGGCATTTGACAACTCTAATCTTTGTTGTTTTTTATTCGCTTGTTCGAACCTATTTGATGAAGGTTTTCGATTTTTTTTTTAGGTCGAGAACCCCCGTCTTTTCATGTCGGTTGACATTTCAGCTTGCTTCCGGTAATTGATTAGGTGTTGTGCAAGGAGAGGGGAGGGGGAGCCGGGCGTGTGTGTGTGTGTGTGTGTGTGTGTGTGTGTGTGTGTGAAAGTTTCGTTTTTCATTTGATCGTATTTTTCGTTCACTTCATTGTTAATTGTTTTGCTTTCATTCGGACAAAGACGTCTTCTATTTCTGTACACAGGAAGATCCTGTGTTTGATAAGTACGGCTGTCTGAAATATATTTGACAATGGCTTTAACTGGATGTTTTTTTGCCCTGATGTAAATTGTACTTCTAACTTTCAAGACAAAGTAGTAGGTAATAATCCACGAAAGAGAAAACTGAACAAAAAATCTGCGTGCACACACACGCGCACACACACACACACATACACACACATACGCGCGCGCGCGCGCGCGCGCACACACATTCATTTTCATTTATTTATATTCATACACCCAATCACACCATATACGAGTATATGTGCTTACCCATAACCTCATGCGCGCACTCACACGAGCACACACATCATCATCATCATCATCATTGTTTCCATAATTACATTTACTACTACTACAACGCTACTATTATACCATATTCCATAATGCAGAAGCATAGGCACATTCACACTCACGCATACTTTTGTAACAGCCCTCATTCCTCTGCTCCTCCCCCCCCCCCCCCCCCCTCCCATTTTCCCCCATCCCCCCCCACTCCGTCGCTGTCGCAGCATTACTCACTCACTCGTGCGAATGTACACCATTCGCATATTAAGCATATACACACGCCTGTCAGTGTGCGTTCCGATTTTGCAGATTGTTTTCCACGCTTTTCACTTTCCTACTTCTCCCTTCTTGTTTCGTCGAGTGATTGTCAGAATGATTTGTAATACCGGTGTGAGCTTAAGACCTATGAATTCTCTTGAGGAAGGGAGGTGTGCTCGCCGAAAATTGGGGATAACAAAAAAAGCCAACTTCTTGGGTTTTTTTTGTGAGATATGTACATACAATTTTTTTTTTTTTTTTCGGGGATTGTTTGATTTTACAGTAGTACCAAAATATAGAAGTCACTGAGGAATCCCAAAGCCGAAACGTTGGAAAGAAGAACTTGCTTGTTTGTTTGCTTTTTGGTTTGTGTGATTTAATATCTACAATATCCTGAAGAGAGCTCGCTCGAAACAATATTGTCTCTCTTCCTTTCTCCTTATTTTAAACAAAGATAGATATATAGATATATAGATATAGATATATGTATATATATATATATTTATGTATATAGAGATACAGTGTCAATGGATTATCTGTCTACAAGAGAGAGAACGATGGTTCCCATAAGCAGCTAGTGGAGGGCTATAATATAGTTTCCAATTTTTTGTTCTCATCTTCTATCTTCCCTCCGCCCCCCCCCCCCCCCCCCCCCCCCCCCTTTTTTTTTTTTTTTCTTCTTTTTTCTTTTTCTTTATCTTTGCCAAGTCTTAAAGAAATGACGGAAGAATATCAGCGTGCGCTTGTTTTCCCCCATTACTAACTTGTTCCGCATGATGTATGGGTTTTTTTTTTTTTCCAGTTCCTTATGTTTCATATCCATTCCATTGTTTCAGTCATGGACCTGGATCACATTCAGCGCTTAAATCATGGAAATGTGTTACGTTTCATGTTTTGATTCCAGAAACATCTCAAGGTTTACTTTCTTCCCAGATTGTCGTCATTTTCACAATGTCGAACACAGATAGATTTTATGTTACTTTATTCACTGGGAAACAAGCTGTTGGTAACCGCGATCTTTGTTGATTTTTGTTTGACAGCTGTTGTTTATTGCACAGTGTACTATATTCAGAAAGAAACAAGCACTTGATGGTTTAATTCTGTGTTCCTGTTGTTAAATGTACGAGCGAGGGTATATAAACTCTCACGTACACTCTCTCTCTCTCTCTCTCTCTCTCTCTCTCTCTCTCTCTCTCACACACACACACACACACACACACACACACACACACACACACACACACATTCGTTGTTGTTGTTCTTTATTGCACAATATACTGTATCAGAAATAAACAAGTAGTTGATATTTTCATTTGTGTGTACTGAAAGGTGAAATGAGCGTGCGTATACAAGTTCACACGTGCTCTCTCTCTCTCTCTCTCTCTCTCTCTCTCTCTCTCTCTCTCTCTCTCTCTCTTTCTTTTCTTTCTCTCTCTCTCTCTCTGATTTATATAAACTGTGTGTGTAAACAGACACAAACAGAGAGAGAGAGAGAGAGAGAGAGCATAAACACACATGTACAGATGCACGTAGAGAGAGAGAGCATAAACACACATGTACAGATGCACGCAGAGAGAGAGAGCATAAAAACACATGTACAGATGCACGTAGAGAGAGAGAGCATAAACACACATGTACAGATGCAGATGCACGTAGAGAGAGAGAGAGCATAAACACACATGTGCAGATGCATGCCTTTTCTCAGTCACATTTCTACGTGTGTGTGTGCGCGCGCATACATGACTGCACGCGCGCGCGCGCACACGCGCACACACACACACACACACACACAGCGAGGGTAGGGAGAGGGTACAAAGACAAGACGCCCCAAGCGCATGTCAGCGCGGAGTGCGGAACGTGACAAAGAGTGGAGCGTGGGCAAGTGGTCACATCCTGTATCACATGACTGTTGCGTTGTTGGAGATCCTATGACCAAGACTCAATGAGAGTCGATTCGCACAAACTGTGCATGGCACACTTGTTGCTCACACGTGACGTTGATCACATCCGGCATTTCAGCTACAGGCCGGTGACGAGCTGTTCAATTCTTTTGTCATTTAAAACTGCAAGCCAGTGACTAGCTATACAAATCTTTGACTAGCTATACACATTTTTGGTCATTATCTTACGACATTGATAGTTAGGAATGAATGATAGAAGTAAAAACTTATCATCATCATCAGCTTCATCATCATCAGTAGTAGTAGTAGTAGTAGTATCGTTGCTGTTGCTGCTGCTGCTGCTGCTGCT
>JADBJO010003937.1:145000-152500 GCA_016801955.1 Conus betulinus | reverse complement strand
GGTAGATTACAAATGCGAATTTCAAAAGGAAGAATACTAATTTCAATTTCAGAACGCAGATTACAAATTTCAAATTTCCATTGATAATTCCAATTCCAAAAGGCATAGGCAATTACTCATTTCAATCTTAAAATTTCAAAAGGTAGGTTAGGCTACTGAAGCTTTCAACACAAATCAAACAGTAAAGACTGACAGTGGCTACAATTTTTCAGCGGGGGGGGGGGGGGGGGGGGGGGGGGGGGGGGGGGGCGGGGGGGGGCTTTTTTTGTTGTTTTTGTTTTTGTAACAGTCCGGTTGTCATCTCGCTGACGGGCATGTCGTCAGTTAGTGTGTTATGTATTCATCAATATTAAATGTGTAATATATGCAACGAAACTAAAATTTATTTGCCGATTTTTTTTTCTGATTTCCTTGCTGATCTATATTGTTTGTCAAAAATTGCAATGAAAACATGCAGACCATTGATTCACAAGTTATGCGCTACATGTTTTCCAAGAGAAACGAAAAACAGCAAAGAATTTCTAATTATTGCAATGTTTTCTGTTGTTACTTTAGAAAAAGATATCGAGGTATACAACTAGGTCTAAGAACAGAGAGTCTTTATCTCTTCATAGAAAAAATTAGTATTCATCATTTCGAGAATACACTGTGCATACAATTTTCACATATTAGTGATAATCGTGTTTTAACCATATAAGATTTTGCCATGAAGGTAACTAAACATTACATAGGTAATTATGGCATGTATGCATGCGTATGGTTGCCATAATTTTCACTTCTTTACAGATGTCATTGTCGTTCGTAGCCAATAGATTATTTTATATGTTTGAACACAGTGCCTGAAGCCACTAAAAAAAAAGAAGAAGAAGAAGAGAAAAGAAAAAAGAAGAGGAAGAAAAAGACGTCGAAGCCTTGCTGCACTCTGCAAAGATTATATTATCAGTCACACAAGAGATCAATTGAACAAATGTTTTCTCTAAATAGTTATATCATAAAATAATTATAACCGTGTTTTGTACTTACACTTCTTTGCGTACTTTTCTCTTTTTAATTCGAAGGGAAAAAACTTATAACACTTTTGGACCTAATGGTACCTCATAAGTGGGTAGAGATTCACATCACTGCCATTTCACTCTTGTCTCATTCGGCCATTGTTAAGAAGATGACCCATTCAATAGTTTGTTATCCGACTGTCTTTTTCAACACAAATGACAGGGTGGGGTACCTACTGGAACAGCAGTACGAAACCAATACAAGGGAATAACAGCTTTGTGTGTTGATTGAAAGCGCGGCTGTGCCAATGCATGTCGTCTGCCAGAAAAAAGGTTGCTTAACGCCTCGTGTTCGAGGCAGTCCAACGTGTATCGGTGATTTTGAATGGACAGCGAGTTCGGGGCAGACGGTGACAGCTTTCCTTCACGTGTGATGACATAACATGAGTGATTTGTACGGACTGGTTCTGTTTATTTGTTTAATAATCGATTACATTGAAATGTTTTCCTCTTGTGCAAGTAAGTTTGAAACGTAAAAACTCGTGGAGAGTTTCTGATTCTGCCGTTTTCTAACGTCTAATCGGAGCCCATTAATTATTAGATACCCTATATCATTGCCATGCAAAAAGGAATTGACTGTGCTACTTTCACGAATTCTGTTATGTTGATATTGGAATAGTTTTTTTTTTTTCAGTTTGATCTTAGGATAGAGGTTTTTTTTTTTTTTCAGTTTGATGACAAGTTTGCCACATGCACGAGTGCATCTTCTACATAGAATCCCACTCTGTGTGTGTGTGTGTGTGTGTGTGTGTGTGTGTTGTCATAAATTTCATGTGCTGAACGAGTAGGCTGTCTGAGAAAGACGAACCGAGTGAGTAAGCGAAAGGCGATATTGATCCGTGGGACCATCGAATGGCCCACTGGTGTTTCAGAGGTGGGCCGTATATGTAACAGTTCCAACAATAGCAGTTATTCCCACAACAGAATTTTACCTTCGTCTGTCACTTCACCGCAATAACCGTATTTTACAGATAAAGCCAAAGTAGAAGGTAGCGGTGTCAGGGGCCCATTTTTTGGATTTTGGTTGAAATTTTATATCTCGGTTTTATCCTGCACATGTAAATTCTGAATAATTTGCTTACGACTCTTTCAAAATGTTGTTTGAAAGTCAAATTTTCACAAAGTAATTGTTTTGTTGAAGTGTCAAATCTTTAGGAGGAAATTCTTGTATGGGCACCAAAGTATTGTGAACATTCGATCGTTAATGTGATTGGTGTAGAAACTTTTTATGAAATTAGATGTCGGCTGCGAAGCAAAATGTCATGCTGAATTCATTATTCATATTTATTCACGTTTTTGTCTATTTCTTCAGAATTACGAGTCACACCGTTACCATATTATAATGACCAATACCTTAGAAGGTAAATATCTGAATTTAAAACAGTTATCAACTTAAGAACATGTAAAGTACATTTAATAAATATAACGATATAACTTCTAAAAAAAAAAAAAAAGAGCCGACAGGTGACAATTGACTCGCTTCGTGGTGGTGTGCAATTGCTTACGTTCCTTTCCAGTCTATATATATACCCCCCAAGTCGAGCTATTGTTGCTGTTGTTGGTTCTCCCGACAATTCTGAATCGTCACAGAAATGAGGAAACACAAAGAAGTGTGGGAAGAACTACGCCCCGTTACAATGTTGAACTGTAATGTCACGCGGCCGCGATACACCAGATGACGAAAGGGGGAGGTGATATGGCGTGACTTTGACATGCACAGACTTCATGACGCATGGGACACTCACGGAATTCGGAACTGTCGCAAAAATAGCCGCGTGACATCGAGGGCACAATGACATGGACAATTTTAGAGCTGACGGCTGTATCTAACACCCCCTACTCCTCTCCTCCTCTCTCCGTGTTGTCCTGTGTGTGTGTATGTATGCGCGCGCGCGCGCGCGCGTGTGTGTGTGTGTGTGTGTGTGTGTGTGTGTGTGTGTGTGTGTGTGTGTGTGAAACACGTAAGTCAGGGCCAAGTGTTTGGATATCTCTCTACCGAACATTTTTGCTGTTGTTGTTGTTGTTGTAGTATTGACAGAAAAAACGAAATGAGAAGGTACAAAAGCTACAAAATCACGACAGTGTTATACCATTAGATTTACCAAAATGTGACAGATGAATCAATAATATCATTTAAATGGGAGACAAAGAAGCGACAGAGAGAGAGAGAGAGAGAGAGAGTACAGAATGGGGGAGAGATTTATAGAACGTACTATATGGCTAAATTGGAAAATTCTTTCATTGATTTGCAGTGTCATTGAATAGTGTCGATCGTTTTACAACGTGGTTTTGATTCCTCGTTTTGTTTGTTTGGTGTTTTTGTTGTTGTTGTTTTGTTTTTGTTTTTTTTTCAGCGTGACGTGTGTGCCCCCACCCTCTCCGAACCGAACAGTTCCTATCCCCCTCCTCTTCCTAGTCTTCCCCCCACCCCCCATCCCCCTCTCTTACTCCCATCTCTCATAGGTGCCAGTTATGCCATATCATGGAACCTTTGATTATCAGTGTGATTCAGAACCTAATTTGTGCCGTGTTTAATTTGTGTCGTGTTTCTGTTTGTTGCTATTGTTGAAACGTGCCGTCTGTGTTTGGAGATAACTCACCCTGCTGATTTATCACTAGTGTCCTCATTTAGCGATAGTGTGGTGGTGGTGGTGTCCCGTCAACTCGTGACACTTCCTAACCTTGTTTCACTTGCCTCCAGCTAAACGATTGCTCGCTAACCATGACTATGACAGAAATAAATAATACAATGATCATCATTAAAGTGCTGCACTGGTCCACCGACGGTCGTGGTGGTGGATCGGCGATGCTTCAGAGACCTAAAAACAACATGAACTGACATCACAGTGATGTGCTGTGCGACTGTGGACCTAGAGAGGAGAAAGTGTGTAATGTTCATCTGTGGGTGATAGTCGATCCCCGTGTGTCTGTAGCGGCTTAGCATACAGCGGTGGGTCTATCTATGTGTGCACGTTGTCTGTTCCACCACGCTGTCACATAGAGGCCCAGAACGATGCGGCTGGCCTGTGAAATCCAGAACATGTAAGTATAGTGTTGTGTTTCGTATCGACCGTGCTATTCGGTGGCCTTGTTGCTTTCCGTCTGTGTTGCTTTCGTCTGTCGTACTCTGTAGTTCGGAGTTAAGTTTGTTAAGTATCCGCGAATCGCTCGGATAGTGACGCGCGCGCGCGCGCGCGCGTGTGTGTGTGTAAATTTGGGGGAAAGAGGTGACATGTGTCCTGTGTTTGCATATGTCTGTGTTACTGTGGGAGCGCGTGTATCAGGGTTCATGAGGTCGCGGACACGCACCTTTTTGTGTGTGCGTGTGTGTGTGTGTGTGTGTGTGTGTGTGTGTGTGTGTGTGTGTGCGTGCGTGCGTGCGTGCGTGCGTGCGTGCGTGTGTGTGTGTGTGTGTGTGTGAAAGAGAGAGGCTGGGGAGCAGCAGGTGTATGTCCTGTGTTTGCGTGTAGACCAATATCTGTGTTCCTCTGCACGCGCGTGTGTGAGAGTTTTCCATGTGCGTCGCCGAGGGTGCGCGCGCGCGCGCGCGTGTGTGTGTGTGTGTGTGTGTGTGTGTATGTGTATGCGTGTGTGTGTGTGTGTGTGTGTGTGTGTGTGTGATGTCGCTCTGGATGCATGTGTGTTGATGTCGCTCTGGATGCATGGATGTTGCAGGTGGGTGAGCGTGTGCGTATGAGGGAAGTGGGAGAGAGGAAAGCAGCCCTCTCTTAATTCCCTCTCCTTCAAACCCGACCTTAATCTCCCCGTTCCCATTTCATTTTCATTCAGCTTTCTAGAGCATTAATTACGCTGAAGATGTAATGACAAAAATTAATCCAAATATAAAACAAGTCGAAGATGAACGAACACACGCAATATACCTACTTTGGACACACACACACACACACACACACACCAGGCACACACGTGCTCACACAAACACGCACACACATTCTCGCGTCTCTCTGTCGCTGTCTCTTCTCTCTCTCTCTCTCTCTCTCTCTCTCTCTCTCTCTCTCTCTCACACACACACACTCACACACACCACACACACACACACACACACACACACACACACACACACACACACACAAAACGTACGTTTTTATCAGTTTCAGGCAGATAATGACTTACAGTTTTTCAAGTTTACTTTTGTTTTGTTAGAGAGAGAGAGAGAGAGAGAGAGAGAGAGAGAGATATTCTCTATTCGTATGAAGGCTATAGCCCATAATGAAGGGATGACACTCGCAGTACAGTATATAAGCAGGATTCTGAGGAAAGGAAATGGAAAGAAACAGCAGTCACACATAATATAATAATACACCATGTAAACTATTGTGAATAAAGTCACAGTCAGCCAGCCAGCCAGCCAGACAGACAGACAGACAGAGAAATAGCAGATAGTAAGACAGACAGACAGAGAACCTGTCTCTCGTCCCTGTTTTGAAACCTATATGGTTGAATACAAGGTATTCATCCATTTTCATGTTCATTCAAAAAGGCATAGCCCTCGCACCCGTTGTCCCAGCAGATCCACGATTCGATCACTACCGAGAATGTACGAAAATTTTTATTAAATCATCCTTATGCCGCACAAGTCTTGTCCAGCCAGACTGACAAAGAAGGCAGTAGATGGACAGCGAATCAAATGACCAATCCTTCCAAACGAAATGTAACTACTGCATTCGGCGCTATAACGGCGACAGCCAGGACTTGGCGGGAAATTCTGCTGGATATCTAACAGCGTGCAGTTGTCCGTTCAATTTTATTCATTTCTTTGTTGGTGTGACAAATACCTACGCCAGGCTATGGCGGAAGTCATTTCTGCTTTCATACTAAGATGTGGTGTACCAAGTAATGTGAGTTTTCCCGCTATATCTTTTCCATCTCACAGTAGCTGGCCATAGAAGTTCCCACCTGTATCTTTCAAGGTCGTCAGACAGCTGTTGCCGTGTGAATAAATGGTGCAGACTACCTAGCCATTATGTCAGAATAATGGTGTCGCCCCTGCTTGGAAAGTGTCACGGTTGGGGTTATCGGCCCTAACGGTGGTGTGAAGTGCGCACAGGCTGCACACCAAAAAAATTAATGCACCAAGGCTTACGTAAGGAGTCGAGTATTTGTACACTGGCGCGATCGGATTGTTTTGAGGATTTTTTATTGTGTTTGAAAGGTGATTCTCGTCATTTTGATTCTTTCATTAGGTGATTCTCGTCATTAGGTGATTCCACATTTTCTTTCATATGGTACCCTGGTACAGGCCAGGAGTTTCCAAGCAGACAGATTAAACTCAAAGGAATGGGATTATTTTGTGCGTTTGAGGCTGGCGCGCACAGACAGGGTGACGGATGAGTACAAAGACCTGAAAGTGTGTCAACTGAATGAAAGTCATGCATTAAAAGACTGTTTGTGACTTCATTGGTTAAGACCCCCCCCCCCCCCCCCCCCCCCAAACAAGGGAAATGATTGGTAGGGAGTTTTCTTTTGATCCATTATCAGTTTTAGATTAAATGCTGGCTCAATTCTATGAAAGGCCTCAAAACGCCACATGTATCGTGTAGTGTTTGAGAGCAAAATCCTAATTACGGCGTGTGGCCACACAACGCCTGCAACAGGAAACCTGTATCTCTTATGGTGTAGGACGTGGCGGAGGAGAGGAAGAAGAATAATTGCAAGGATACTTGGAAAAGATTTGCTGCCCGGCTTTCAGCCATTGAACGCATTCAATTTGTTTACGTTGAAGATGTAGTGGATTATTAATGGAAAGAAGCTGAATGAAAAACTAGGTTGTGTTAAGTCACTGCTGTTTCCAACACACACACACACACACACACACACACACACACACACACGCTGCTGTGGGTGTCTATCTGTCTGTCTGTGCGTCTAATTTGCTCTTAGAGCACGCTTCTCATTCCCCCTCCCACCCCTTTTCTACCACCCCCCCCCCACCCACCCCCTCATCCCACAATCCTCATTCCGAATACACCGACAAGCGTACGAGTAATACGTCAGCCTGTTTCATACTCCCATGGTCGCTGTACTCCCGTGTATTCCATATACATGTAGCCATGCAGAACTGATGTTTATGCTTAACAGTTATATGGGCCTACAGTGTGTACGCGCATGCGAGTGTGTGTGTGTGTGTGTGTGTGTGTGTGTGGGTGTGTGTGTGTGTGTACGTGTGTGTGTGTGTGTGTGTGTGTGTGTGGTGTGTGTGTGTGTGTGCGTGCGTGCGTGCGTGCGTGCGTGCGTGCATGCGTGCGTTCGTGCGCCCGCGGGTGTGTGTGTGAGTGTGTGTGTGTGTGTGTGTGTGTGTGTGTGTGTGTGTGTGTGAATCCTTGGCTTATATGTTAATTACTGTCACATGTCCATGGAAACGGAGGATGAAAGGAAACACAGCACAAGAGAATACCTTTTTTTCTGATTTTTACTGTCAGATTTTTTT
>JADBJO010003937.1:130000-140000 GCA_016801955.1 Conus betulinus | reverse complement strand
TTTTCATCAATTATGGAGCACTGGAGTCCTCATATAGGGTCTTGACCCTCCGGATCAGTTTCTGTCACGGTGTATGGAGTCGAAGGCCTTTTCGAAGTCGACAAAATGGATGCATAGCGTAGCATTCCATTCGTTGACTTGTTCCAAAATGTTCCTGAAGATAAATATCTGGTTGACAGTTCCTCTGCCTGTCCTGAAGCCGGCTTGTTCTTTCCTGAGTGAGGAATCCACTCCTGTCTGTATTTTTTAAAATGAGGTCACTATGAAAGCAGGGCATGAAAGGACAGAGAATTTGATAGATTTTTAATGTTGATCGAATACCATGAGAATGATGAAGTTAATGCTACGAACTTCTTTTCAGGTCTGAGACTGCATAACAGGGCTGTACTCTACGATTACTTTCATAATATATCCTGGCGTCAACCAGACCCGAGAGATACATAAAAACTGCAGCGTTGGTCAGGAAATTTGAGCAGCACTCTCAGAGACGCATCCATTAAGTGGATGAAAACTTGACTATGTGGTTCCAGCTTCCCAGTTTAGCCCATAGCAAACTCAACTCTGGATAGGAGCCGGTCAGGGAAGGAAATCCCACAAGCGACTGGCTCTAATGGGAATAAAAAACACACGACCTGCCAGCCTGGAATCCGCGATACTAACCTCTTTACCACTGCAGGCTGGACTAGTTCGTGCTCTTGTTCCTGCTGTTCTGAATGAGACAATAAACCTGCATTCTTGTAACACTCGAAAAAGAAACCTTGACCTTAGGAGAGACATTCCTGAATAAAATCTTGAGGAAATATTTCGTTCGGATGATAATAAAAGCACGTAGACAGGAGATAAATGGCAGGCGCCATACTGCACGGCCCAAACCCAGGGTGGGGATTAATTAGCTTGCTCTGCTCCCCCTCCCCTCCCCATATTCTCCCCTCTCTACCCTCACGCTCCTGTTTAGATTTTACCTTTTAGGTAGTGGTTCGATTCATATCCGACTCACGTTTATAATAAAGTGAGTCTGAGTGATTACGCTGTTTAGGGGGTGGAAAGGAGAGAGGGGGTGCGCGCGCACGCGCGAGCGCGCGCGCTTGTGTAGTAGTACTTTCATTTTTACGTCTTTTCGCGAAATTGTGTGATATCAGCGCGCGCGCGTGTGTGTGCGTGTCTGTGTGTGTGTCTGTGTCCGGAGTAAACTTTGCCTCTTTGTTGGCCATTAGAAACAACAGCACGAGCAAATTTGGCATAGTTATAAATATTGAGGAGTTTTCCGTCCTTGCTTGACTGAAGAGGTCACCAAATTGTGAAGGCCTTAAACCTGCAGCTGACATTTACAGCTATATTTTCAATAAAACAAATTTGAAAGTGTCTCAGAAATTGTGATCAGTTGCACTTTTTATGTCAGTTGCGTGTGTGTGTGTGTGTGTGTGTGTGTGTGTGTGTGTGTGTGTGCGTGCGTGCGTGCGTGCGCGCGTGCGTGCGTGTGTGTGTGTGTGTGTGTGTGTGTGTGCGCGCGCGCGCGCGCGCGTTTTGTGTATGTATGTATGTGTGTATGTATGCATGAGACAATATTGTCTGAACCAAATTGTAACTGAATGCTATCAAGATCAGACTAAGCTTATCTAATGCAATGTCTACCGAGCGCAGGGAGGAGACATGGGCGGAGGTCGTGCTGAATATTAGATGTAGGTTGGCCATACATATCTAATTCTTGCAATATTGCAGAAAACTGTCATTCATTTTATGTTAAATCAAGCAAATGCAGCCACCTGAAAACTGTAGATTGAACACCCTCAGAAGTTTACTCAATAACAAATGATATCAGTGCATAATCGATTTGCCCTTGCAGCTGAAATCAAACAAGATTTGATATCACAGAGAAAAGCTAGGAAATTCGTAAAGAGAGTGTCATGACGGTAATCACTTAATCCTGAGCGACATGACAAACACTTGGAGCAAGCCTGGACTGAAACGCGATCATGGCGGAAAGCCGGCCAGTGAAGTCGCTTACAGGGTGTTCTTTACTTCTGCCGCCGAGTGGGGAATTTTTTTACAGGATCAGAGAAACAAAACAGAGCAGCAAACAAAACAAATCAAAACAAAAAAACGCTTTTTGCTAGTGTAGGCTCGCTCTCTCTCTCTCTCTCTCTCTCTCTCTCTCTCTCTCTCTCTCTCTCTCTCTCTCTCTCTCTCTCTCTTTCCACAAGACGAGAGATTATGGCACTAAAGGATAGATGGTACGTGACAGGGTTTGATGTCCATTCCATTAAAGAATATCAAGCTAAAGCTTATTATCAAAACTCTCTCTGATTCCTGGATGCGTCCAGAGGGACTTTCATCTAGGCGTCAGCATCAAAAAATCAAAATCCGGGTTTACCCCCTCTGGTTGTAAGCACACACGTTACTCTATCCCGCGCAAGATTCGTGGCAAAAATGAGTTGCAGCGCGCACGCTGTCAGTGTGCACGCTCTCTAATGCGAAGAAAAACTCGCCTGATACGAATAAACAAATTCCTCGTCCAACGACTACAAGATAGGCCGTGCAACGTGAAAAGTTCCTCCATTAAAGAAACGGGTCGGGCGCGGGCAAAACAAAAAGAAAAGGCGAAACAAAAAAAAAAGAAAAAAAAAAGAAAGAAAGAAGAGCAGGCGGCGAAAGTCCCAAAATGGCAGTAATAGTACGGCCGACTACAGTATGGGACGAAAGTATAGGCCTTGAAGGCTGGAGAGATCTTAAGGAAACAAGAGAAACCTTCATTTCTACCACCACCACATCCCCCACCCCCACCCCCCACACCGCCCCCCCTCGCCTCTTCTTTCGGCCTAATACAATACAATATAGCACAGCTGACCTTGGCGTCATAACCGCTCCATTATACAGTCTTAATTCTTACGGAGAGCTACAGAATTACTGATGACGCATGTTTGAAATCGCACAGTCACGCTAACCTTGCTTTATAGTGACGAACCGACTCGGTCTGAAAGTGTTGTTAAGTGAAGTGCGCATGTGGAAGGGAGGGGAGTTTTTAAGTGAAGTGCGCATGTGGACGGGAGGGGAGGGGTGACTGAGAGGGTGTGTGTGTGTGTGTGTGTTTGTGTTTTTTTTTTTGTATTTCAACTGTTAAATGACGGAGATGCCTCAAAAAAGCTGATAAACGAGGAAGTAGATCCAGATTTACGCCACTTATTTTGTTTATCTTCGACAAACCTTGCCGCCTATTGAAAGTGGCAGTACCACAGTACTCTCGCTGACTTGGATCGGGGTATCAGATCGTCAGATGTACGCGTGGAAAGTGTAGAAAAAAATATGCTGAGCTTCTGCTCTTTCTTCTTTGCAAATCCACCCAAACCGCTGTTTGGGATCTATTACCGGACCTGACTGTGGCAAAGTGTATTGGTGTGATTCTTGTCCTGGTTTTTGTGTCGGGCGGAGCAGACAGTTGAAACCCAAAGATCAGACAGTGACATGATATCGTCTGACAAACCTACAGACGCGTGCGATGCTCGACATACCAGAGACCCCCCTTCGTGCACGAACTACGTATCCACCGAAAATCAGGCCTGTTTGCTTATTTAATTGCCTGCTTCTATACTTATTCACTCACGTATTCACACATTTACTTAATTACTTTCTTGTGTATTTATGCGTATTTCTGTATCTCACATCATGTGAACAAATTGCGTGAGTTTGTGTGTCTTGTAGAGCAGCGCGCAAGCACAAGCTTAACACGTGCGCATCTTCTGTGTGTTCATGAAAACCACGATCCGCAAATGGTTGAAACCGTTGGGCTCCCATCCAGTGCTAGTGCGTTAGGTCGAACAGATTTCCCTCACACTACAGTGAAAACGTAACTTTTTGTCTCTCCAACTTAAACCATACTTTTTTTCCGATCAAACAGATGCACTGTCACTTCACAAAAAGGCTAAGCACATATGTGTCCCTAGATTTCTGTGCAGCGAATTAATTAGAAAGGCCCCTAACGCTGTGGCCTGAAAATCTTCTGTTGTTATCATTTGGAACTCATACATACTGACATGTAATCAACATTTGTTAAGAGACTCTGTCAGTGTGTGTGTGTATGTGTGTGTGTGTGTGCGTGTGTGTGTTTTAACAATTTTGCGGTCCGCGAGAATCAAAAACGAGCCAGGGTAAAATAACATAAGAACGGCAGTAAGTAAGTTGAAATCCAGAAACATTTTGAAGAATTCTCAGGAACGTTTTCATGTGTTCTACGATATGTCATGAAAAGATATTTGTGTGGACAAATCTGGGTGCTGGAATACTGGGGAAGCAGAAATGGTTTTTGTTAGGTTTTTTTTTTTTTTTTGTTTTGTTTTTTTTTGTATTTTTTAACGTAACGGAGCAGCAAGCAAGCAGATGGGAAGGGATCAGAACAGAAAGGGGCCATCGTGTAGAGAAGCCTGCCTGATAAATTCGCAAATTCTCTAACTCCTTACAGACACGAAGAGGCCGGGGGTTGCTGCTTCCCCTTCAGTTACATCATGCTGAGGGATATGGTGAACGACGTCAACGAACTGTCTGGCTCACTGCAGCACAAGTGGTACGGTGCCACGGACCAGGGTAACAACGTCAAGACCTCCCGCCGTGGGGTGATCAATCGCCTGCTGGAAAACTGCCGGGCCTTCAGTGCTAACAGGCAGGCTCTAAACCGCTACGAAGTCATTTTGGAAGGTCAGTCTCAATATACAGTGGTCTGAAATTATTCTAAAGGTCACCCACTGTGCACAGTGGTATGACGTCATTCTGAAAAAGGCCAGTTACTGTGCAAAGTCTTTTTAAGTTTATTGTGGAAGAATCATTATATGAACTGGCATGAAACGATCATGGAATGTCAGTCAGTCACTCCTTGAACTGCCTTGAACTGTTTCATGTTGTGTCAGTTGCCGTTTAAACTGCTGTGAATTGAATTGAACTAAACCGTTTAAACTGATGTAAACTTACAGAAATGAGTACTCGGATTTGTCAGTCCAGAAAGGAGGCACCCCAGGCGTCCCTGGCTATGTAGAACATGCCACTATGGTTTTGGAAGCAAACTAGAACAAAGCTAGTCACTGTTTAACCTGCTGTGAAATTATTGTTAGCAATCAGTCATCGTTGACACTGCTTTGAAGATATTGTTTGAGGTCAGTTACTGTTTAAACTGATTGAGAAGTTATCATTTGGAAGTCAGTCACGGTTTACCCTGTTATGAAGTTATTATTTGATGTCAGTTACTGTTTAAACGGATATGAAGATATCGCGGAAAGTCAGGCTCTGTTTCAACTGCCACAAAGTTATATTAGTTTCTTGCCCATTGTTTTGAGATTCTTCTTTTTTTCCAAACAGTACTGGAGGAATTGCACAGTCCCATTGCTATACCAATTTCCATATTGATCCAGTCTGTTGTGTATTCTTTTGCCGAGAACCTCATTGAGAAGCCATGGAAGTACTTCCTCAGCATTTCTCTCATGTTCTTTGGGACATGATACATCACGATGGACAGTTGAATCATCTTGTGTGGAACTGATTCATATGCATTTGCCAGATCAAACCACACCACGTCAAGATCCCGCTTCTGTAACCTAGCTCTTTGGATTGCTTCCCAAACCATAGTGGCATGTTCTACACAGCCAGAGACGCCTGGGGTGCCTCCCTGCTGGACTGACAAATCCGAGTACTCATTTCTGTAAGGTATTTAGTCAGTCTGGCTGCCATGACAGAGAAGAAATTTTTCGCTCGACGTTCAGAAGTGATATCGGTCTAAACTGGTTGATGTCACTCGAGTTTTGCTCTTTGGGAATGTATACTCCATCAGCTATCATCCATTGGTCGCTGGTCTTCAAGTTCCTTCAAGCTGATCCTATCATTTTGTTGAGCCAGTCGAGGACGTTGGGATATTTCTTATACAGAGATGTGGTATTCCATTTGGCCCGGCTAGGTTTGTCTCTGGCTTTCTTAACCACTTTCTGTACCTCATCCAGTGTTGGTGTTTTGTTATTGAACTTTATGTATGGCACAGCATGCTGCACCAAGCCCTGGATTTCAAATGGTGCTTCGCTCTGAGGATCGGAATGTGTTTTCCTGAGCTGCTACTCAGAGTTTCTTTGTCCTTTGTGAATGTCTCAGATTTTTTTGCGTGCTCGAATAGTTTCCTGGCAAACTAGAAGACGTCTTTTGAAGTAACAGTCTCGGGGTTTCTTCTTTTTGCTTCTTGTCCTTACTGCTGATTCTGCTTTGGTGAGGGCAAGTGTGTTGCGCTTTGAGGTCTTCCAGGGTTCCCCAACCTTTTCTTCTCAGCCTCTGAGGTAACCTTCATTTTTTTTTTCTCTTTTTCTTTTGATGCTATCCATCCCCCGCTGGCGTTTGAATTTTTGAGGAGGTGTTTTCAGTTTTAGTTGTTTCACTCCATAGGCGTCCCTACAGATTCCGTATACATTGTCTTCAAATATAGCTAGTTTTTGCTCCACTGTGCTTGTTGCTATCAGCTCATCCAGTCTTAAGACCGTTTTTTTTTTATATATTTTTTCTCCCCATTTCCACCTTTGCATTTGTAGGTGATAAGTTGAGTTTCTGGCATTTGAACATTCCGACCACATTGCATAATGTTGTGAACAATATCCAGTGGAAATAACCGTGGACTTGCATGGTTTACATCAAAAAGTATTCCAAGCCTATGGGCGTGTATAATTTTTTACACACTGCTGTATCCTTGATAACCTCATTCGCAACATGTTGAAGGCGCGGGTTGACACTCATTGTAGGGGGGGGGGGGGATTCATTGTTTTCTTCTGTGTGCTCTGTATTGACATTTACGCTTGGCAATTTGGTTTGTAATCAGCACCATAGAGGTATGGGCGTGTAATTAATTTCATCATGGGAAAAAGAGCTACTCAACTTGTTCATTATTTATTCCACACACGTCTCTGATATGTTTCATGTGCTCCTCAGGTTTGAAAGGTCTGAAGTACAAGGAGCTAGAAAAAGCCTTAGCAGAGCGACAGACACATCCCTGGCCCAGCAGAAGGTGGTCTTCAACCAGCTGCAGGACCTGCTCAAGCAGCTTCAAGACCTCCACGCCCAGGCCCAGGAGACGTGGCTGTGTCCTCGCTACCTGATGCTGCGGAGGGGAGTACACAGCACTTTGGCTGCCTTCAGCTCTGTCGCCGGCCTCTCTGAATCCACCGGCCAGTCGTCCAGTGATAATGGTCAGTCAGTTGTCCACAAACACAGGAACGGTAATAGTCCGAAAACCAGTCGATGAACTACTACTGACGTCGATCAATTGTGTTACAATCTGCAGGTGGATTACTTTACTTGACTTTTCGTCTAAATTGCCACACCCTGGACCTCTCCCGTGTTGTGTCTCTGCCCTGTCTGATGGAAGTTGTTCTGGTTTCATGAAAGCATTTAATGTAAGACACACTATTAGACTGTAGGCGTAGCCTGGAAAATGGGCTTAGTGTCATACTTCCATACACTGTTGATCAGTCTGGTGGGCCTAGGGTTTCTAGGATTCCTAGTAAGTAAACGGCAAAAGCAATGTGATTAGCGTTTTAATAAGTAGTTGATAGTTTTGTTCTCCAAAACGATCTTCTTAAGAAATTTTCGGCTCATGGCTTTTCGAAACCGTTAGTATATTTCGTTTGAAAGGTTCAGCGAAAACACAAAACTTGGACTTTGTTTTCAAAACTGCATCTCTACCTGAGAACTTCGTTGAGTAGAAATCACAGAATGCGAAATGTATAACTTAAGAAGTCGGCTGGAAAATACTTGTATTTTGTGCGACGCTTTTGTCAATGTTCGAACATGCCGGGGTTTGCAATCAGAAGATTGGAATGTTCGGCTCGTAAGTTCAAATCAAAAGTCGCGTGGCATTTTTAGGGCTTGACTGAAACTTTCTCTGAGTCTGATTCGGTTCAGGGAAGGTTAAGACGGCGGAAGGAGAGGGTTAGGCTCTGCCTTCCATAACGCCGAGCACTGGACACGGTAAACCTCTAACAGTTCACTGCCCCTGCGGCGTTAGGCTGTGGGACTTTGGCCAACATGTGGAACTGAACAGGGTTTGTTTTCAATGGACAGTATGCACGCTGTTTACCCGTGGTAGGTG
The DNA here is from genome assembly GCA_016801955.1 of Conus betulinus. Classification (NCBI taxonomy): domain Eukaryota; kingdom Metazoa; phylum Mollusca; class Gastropoda; order Neogastropoda; family Conidae; genus Conus; species Conus betulinus. Next base: position 131,899 of record JADBJO010003937.1, on the reverse strand, counting down.
GTGTCGTCTTCTTAACGTGAAGTAGTACTAAACTCATCATATCAACACCAATAAAATGACAGTCTTGCGTAAGACATGCATACTACGTTAACTTTGATACGACAGACATCTTTTTGTTTGTTTAATGCATTTTTTTTTTCATGTGAATGATCTCTGAAAATAATGAGAGGGAGAGAGAGAGAGTGTGTGTGTGTGTGTGTGTGTGTGTGTGTGTGTGTGTGTGTGTGTGTGTGTGTGTGTGTGTGTGTGTGTGTGCTATTGGCATTATTTGTGGCTATTCTTTTCAATGTAAATATATGTTTCGTTTTGTTTCCTAACCGAAGAAGACCCTGCTGGCGTTTGCGTGTACATTATTTGTTGCTGTGAAGTCGTCCTTTGTTGTCTGTGTCTTCTTTCTTTCTTGATGACTCAACTTTGATTCCATGCCTTACGAGTGGCGTTGCTTCCAATCCGCTTTTTCTGGTCACTCCATACTCCACTATTTTTGGACCACCAATCCTGACACCGTCCCAGTACCTACAGTCCACAGGGAGCTATCAGAGTCGGGTCGACAAAAAGTTACCACCCACAGTAGACTCTGCGCTGTAGAGTCACTTGGAGTATGTTCGTGGTGGTACTGGCAAGGGTAACTCCTTAGCTGCGGGGCCAGAATGGCTCGGCACTCCTCTCCGGGGCGTTGAGACTCCCATGCGTCCCTCAACAACAGTTGCCACGAGTACGCTTGCACCACAGACGGCATCATCATTTTGGTGTTTCACGGTGCACCGACGAACGACACTGACTGCCGTTCCGCACGGCCATGAATCTGTGACTAGAGCAGTGCATTTCAGAATCATTGAGATTTTCAGCTGGTATGCGTACCGTAAACATCAATAAGCAAGAAAAAAAAAAGTCAAAGAAGGTTACTAAAGCTCGTCTTCCTGCACCGGTTCTCTGTTAACTCTGCAGAAGTACAATTGAAAATGGCATGGAAAACGTGTACAGTATTTTGTCTCTTTCCTCTCGTGAACGTGTTACTCACGTCGTCTGCCGCTGTGCATGTGCTTTGTCTGATGTCGAACTTTACCCTGCTATATCTTGCCTTAATGATGCAGCTATGTGTGACAGCTGTGATGCGGTTTGTAGATGACACTGTCTCTCGTCATCAAAGGTGTGTCTCATCGCTCAGGTCACATCAGAAAAAAGAACATTACGCCGAGGATGTACATATGATTATGTTCAGATTACTGTCCCAGCCTTTATAGGCGAGTGGCCACTCTTTTGCACACGAGGCCAGAAACCCCTTTTCGATCCGGGCAGGTTTGTCCTGGGAATACTGAGTCGTAGGCGGAGCGTTAGCATTCTCGTGATCAGTCGAACTCTCCTGTGCAGTGAAGTATTCAGATGCCCCTTGCCCCAGATCCATTATCGAACGTTCTGGCTTTTGTCTTATATATGTTACAGATAATTGACATGAATGTAAACCACGTACATAGGAAGTATGGCAGCTGAAATGTACGTTGATAATGACGATGAAGACTTGTGAAAAGAAAATATATAGACCTACTGTCTGTTTTCTATTTGTTAGAAACTCGCCTTAATACCAGCGTAGTTTCGTCTCAGTGTAAAATTAAAAGATGCTGCATTGACGTTTTTTTTTTCTGTGTTCTTAGGGGACGGGCCCGGTGTGTGGGGTCATTCTGAGCGATTGTCCCGTGTAAATGCAGTGTAAAACAAACATCAAAGGAAGTTACTGAGGAGTGATTTTGTAGAGATTTGTTACCTCTTCAAAGTTCACCCGCACTTTAAACTAGAAAAAAATATATATGCCGTCAAATCTGCCTTGAGATTGAACACAAGCTTTCAGTCAATGTTGTTTACGGTCCGGCGTAAGGCCCATACCAGGACTGTATCCCCGTC
>JADBJO010003937.1:85000-117500 GCA_016801955.1 Conus betulinus | reverse complement strand
CTCCACCTCAGTCCTTGATGTTCAGTCCATGGGGAGTGAGCGTCCCTAGCCTAGAGATCAGAGATGATTCAAGGAATTTACGGTGTATGGCATCTGAGTGGTTTTGGTGAACAGCAGAGACTGACATATGAAACACGTTATGTCCAGGGCTATTGAAATGTGTACCTACGGGGGTGTCCTTATTCAGGTTGACAGCCTGGAGGTGTTCCCTGAATCTGTCATCCAGGGTACGGTAGGTCTCACCACAGTAGAGTTTGGAACAGAGGCTGCATGAAAGAATGTACACAAGGTTGGAAGATCGGCAAGTGAAGGGGGATCTGATGGTGAAACTTTTGCCTGATGGGCCCTGAAGGGTGTTAGTGGTTGTATTTAAAAAGGGGCAGGTTTTGCATCGGGGTTTGTTGCAGCGGTGGTTTCCTGGTGGAGAGCTGCTTGGTGAGTCTTTGTAAGTGGCTCGTACTAGATGATCCCTGAGGTTGGTGTCACGCAGGTATGCCACTAGTGGGGGTTTGTCGAAGGTGGACTTTTTTGGGGTCTTTCTGCAGGATGTCAAAGTTTTTCACAAGGATGTTTTTAACTGGGAGGTTGTGTGGGTGGTAGGTCAGAGTAAGGACTGGTCGGTCTGACTGATCTTTGTTCTGAGATGGGGTCATGGCCTGAGATCTGGGGTGCGAAGGGCACGATTGGTGGCATCGATGATGACTGCTTCAGGGTATCCTCGCCTTCTGAAGAAGGAACACATCCAGTTGACCTGCAGTTTGAAGTCATCGTCATTGCTGCACAGTCTTCTGAGGCGACAGAATTGAGGGTAAGGGATACTCAGATGCCATACACCGTAAATTCCTTGAATCATCTCTGATCTCTAGGCTAGGGACGCTCACTCCCCATGGACTGAACATCAAGGACTGAGATGGAGGAGTTGCCATTGTAGCTGTACTGCCTGAATGACCGTTGGAGGTCCTCCTTTTTTTTTTTTTTTTTTTTTTTTTTTTTTCCAACATGCCGGCAGCTAGGATAGGGTACATAGCTTGTTTGTGGTCTTCAGCACTACCCTACCCTTGTTGTTTTTCAAAAAGATTTTTGAGGTTGAAAAAATGGTTTGCGGTTGTATATGTTTATATCATATATATGCCTAGACACCCCTAAGGCATGCATATCTTTATGAGATGTAAACGTTCTTTTCCCCCTCTCCCTCCTCCCCCCCTCTCTCTATATGATAGGTGTGGGGGGTGGTGATGCCGGGAGGGTGGGGAGCGCGCACATGTGTGCGTGTGTGTGTGTGTGTGTGTGTGTGTGTGAAAGGTTTTTTTTTTTTTTTTTTTTTCCTCCCCCTTCTCCCTCCCCCCCTCCCTCTTTGCCCCCTCCCTCCCAACAACAACCGTCTACTTTCAAATCAGATTTCCTCTGATTTCCATTCACTCACCTTTCTCAGCCTGTGTCTACCCAGCCTCCTTTATTTTATCTTATTTTATTTTATTTTATTTGTGTGTGTGTGTGTGTGTGTGTGTGTGTGTGTGTGGGTGTGTTTTGAGTTCTTGTCACGTCAAAATTTATTGTGACGTCTTTGTTGTTTTATCTGCGTCTCCCCGTTCTTTACGTCATTAACACAGAAAAATTGCGCGTGTACTGTCGTTTTATGTCACTTGAAAAAGACTCTAAGAGTCGAAACGTTGTGCATTGTTTTTGTTTTCTTTTTGACACCCCCCCCCCCCCCCCCCCCCCCCCCCCCCCCCTTTTGTTTCGGTCTTTATCACCATTTGTGTGCATGTAGCTTTCATTGACAACCTCAAGCACTTTTGGCTGGAGAAAGAAACATGTCTTTTAGTTAAATCTGAACTATTAGCAATGTTCAGCTCAAAATAATGTTCACATCTGATTCTTTAATTGTAACATGTGTGTAATCATATGGCATAATTTCAAACAGTTGACAAACACTGGATATCTGATGCTATTACAGTCCCCTCTTCAGGGTTAATCTGTCAGCAGCTTGTTTCCATAGCAGATACATACTTGAGTGTTAAGTACTCAAAATGTCAAAAATGAAAACCTCTGTGTTCCAAACTTGTGCAAAAATATGTACATAATTTGTTTGCTTCTTCTTTCAAGACCAAATAACAGAATATGACTATCTGTCTGTTTCTCTCTCTCTCTCTCTCTCTCTCTCTCTCTCTCTCTCTCTCTCTCTCTCTCTCTCTCCCTCCCTCCTCCTTCTCTGTTTCCTTCATCCTAGTTCTCAGTGAGATGTATCAAGTATGGTTTTGTTCTGACAACACCCAAACAAAGCTTTGAACAATTACAAAATTAATGTCAAAGGTTATTGTTCTAAGCACAATAATACAGTGCAAAGATATGTCCAAACTGTTGTCACATTTTACAGAAAAAAGCACACAGCTATGATTGTGTATGTTAAGAAGTGAGACTATCTGGAAAGGACATCATACAGGAATCCTCCTAACCATCACTTACCTGGAACGCTTCAGTCAACTTTGTCTTGATAGATGTCTCCACAGGTTTCTGGTAAGAAAAAAAATGAATACCAATACACAAGACAGATAGAAGCCAACAGACTGACAAAGAGATACAGCCTGGACAGAAAAAAAAAACAGGATATTCATACTGTTGAAAAGAAAGACTGGCAGACTGACAACAGATAGTGACAGAGAACGACAGGAAGGTGTGGTGAGAGTTCGGGAGCAGGAACAAAAAGAAGCCATGCAAACTGGGGAGGAAGAAATATCTTCAATTGAAATAGAGATCCATTAAAAATTAACCAACACACAACCTGAAGAATATGGTTTCCAGACTGCGTTATTTCTGGTTACAATCTGTTGCTCAATCTAACATTTACATGTTTCCTTGATATTCTGGGATCTATCATTGCTGCAAATTGAAAGTCTATTACTAAATTTGCTACAGGGTTGTGGGTTTGAAACCCATAACAGGTATTAGATTGGTGTGGACTTTTTTGGGGCTCTGGGCAGCTCTTACTCAGAGATGCTGAATGTGACACAGACTGAAAAGTGAAGACTGGAGCACACAGTCAGTTTCTATTTCCATGGGTGTGCATCTGACTACATTACTCAAATACCCTGACCAGCACTGCCAGTGTCTGTGCCTCTTGGGCCTTTGTTGATGTTGGGACATAAAGGGTACAGCTTCACCATACAGTCATTATCCTCACGTTGACTGGTCACATTTAAAAACAAAAAGGTGTGTATGTAGGAGGGGGGGGGGGGGGGGGGGGGGGGGGTTTGGTTGGAGAGAGAATCAAGATGTTTCAATTTCTGTGACCCTGCATGCTCTGCTCCTGTGGTGAATCGGTTTTTAATATTGTTTCTGTCGCCAGTCTGTGGGGGATTTGACTTTGTGGCAAAGTCTTCATTGTAAAATCTATGGAACTTTTGCTGATGAACATGACCATGGTCTCTCTTGAGTAAGGGAGTTGGGGGGGGGGGGGGGGGGGACACTCACAAAGTCTGAATCTGCAAGTAAGCCATTGTTCAAGTTGTTTCATCAAAGGTGGGCTGTTTGTGTTGAATCAAAGCAGGTGCCACTAAGTATCATCCAAATCACTCAGCAACACTGTGATGTTTTCTCTGATGGAATGTATCATGACAACCTGACTCTGACATGCCCTTGTGGGCTGCTGGTGCAAGAACTGCAGCAAGACAATCATGGGTGTGGCTGTGTAAGAAGGAGCCGGAGAGAGCATTGTGAGAAAGATGACACTGAGGCTCTAGACTTCAGGACCTCTCTTTCAAAAATAAAAACAACAACAAAGATTCCCTAGCTTTTTCTGCCAATTTCATATTTAAAGAAACTGCTGGAGTTGATTGTCTTTGTTTCTTCAGCATGCAGATATTACCACCACCCTTCTGCCTCCACCCCCCCACACCCCAATCTCCCTCCTTCCTTCCACTGTACAGCTATCCCCTGTCCCAACATCAAACACTTTGTCCCTACCTCTTCCCAACCACAAGCTCATTCCCCTCCACCTCCTCCACCATTTTTCAGTATTTTGTTGACCAAAGTGGCATTAGACCTCTCAAAAATGGGCAGACCCCCACATTCCATCCTAAGTACACACTTCTACATGAACAAATCCATCAGATGTTTTTTTTTCAATTTTTTTTACTTACCACAATTTCACTCATAATGCTGGAAGAGTACTGGACACCACGTGGAAGAAACTGGAATCTGCTTTGTACAGCTCCTTGCTTAAGAATTCTTGAAGCAAGAATAGTAACTGCTTTTGCCATTTAATGTACGTTACACTGCAACAGAAATGGATCCAATATATTGATGGAAAGTTACAGCACTGATATGCAGCTGCACTTTGAACATTTACAAATGTTTCTATGCTCCAGCATACATTCATAGTAACTAATATTAGTAATAATGAACTGCACAGTATGATTCAAAGTGTGAAATTCCTTGATCTTTTTTTCTAAGACAGATACCACAAAGTGTATTTTATTTTCTCAAGCAATGATTATTGATTAGACTTGATGGTGAGATTAACATCCTATTGGCCTGAGGCCCTTAATGACATGACTTTACACTGTGTAGTTTTTGGCGTTGCTGTCCCCCGTGGTGATTGGTCATAATCATGTTGTTGTCGTTGGTCGTCTGCTCTCTGTGGCAGTCTCCTTCCCAAGCCTTGTACAGTCCCTTTTCAGGGCCACTTAATATGGACCCACATGATCCAATTTTGGCCAGCTCGGTTCGAACACCCTACCCTAACTGGTCAGACGTTCAGCCCCCCCCCCCCCCCCCCCCCCCCCAATCCCCCATGCACGTGCGCACATGTGTGTGTGCGTGTGTGTGTGTGTGTGTGTGTGTGTGTGTGTGTGTGTGTGTGTGTGTGGTGTCCCCTCCGGTTATGAAGCCAGAAGAAAGGTGGTGTGTGTCAGAGGTTCAACCCTGGCTGGGACCTTGGGAATGATTATTGAATATTGATTGTGATCATAATCTCCTCCAAATGTTCATTGAGAGCACTTTCACTTTCTGGCATCATTAGGGCTGTCCAATCAATACCATGGGCAATACACATGCACGTGCGCACATGTGTGCGTGTGTGTGTGTGTGTGTGTGTGTATGTGTGTGTGTGTGTGTGTGTGTAATACAGTGTGTGTGTGTGTGTGTGTGTGTGTGTGTGTGTGCGTGTGTGTGTGTGGTGTCCGCTAGTGCGTGCGTGCGTGCGTGCGTGTGTGTGTGTGTGTGTGTGTGTGTGTGTTTGTGTGTGTGTGTGTGTGTGTGTGTGAGTGTGTATGTGTGTATTATTCATGAATATGAGATTTCGTTTCCGACATGCAAAGTTTGTCTCAGTTGGTCTTATACATATTACAAAAAAAGTTTTGTCAACTCTGCACACAACAACTGTTTTCTGTGTCCATGTGTCTTGGTTCGTTTCAATGAAGGCCTACCTCTCTCTAGAAAGTGATCGTGTTGTCTGTCCTTGCGATGCGTTTCTTCAGCTTCTTATGATTTATTTCCCTTTAAGTGCAGACGCTTTTCCAGTGGATATGCCATGAGAACTGTGATTGGTCACTATTTTTCTTCTTGACCAATGGTTATGTTGAATTGATTATGGTGACATCATGAGCAAGATGGCGACTTTTATGGATGTCGATCTTGTCCGCTATCTCTGCTCCTGTGGCAGAAAACTTCCTGCTTGTAAACTTTATTTATGCAGGCATTGTTTAAAACTTAGATGTGCTGACTGTGTGCAACATGAGGTTAGTAATTTTTTTCACATCTTCACAATAACAACGGCAAAAAACTGTCTGGTCATAGAGTTGTCTCGGTAGACCCACTCACTCATTCGCCGAGTCACCCATTCGAGACTGCAGTCTGCCCGACCTGAACTGCTTGTACTCGAGTTGCTCGGTTTCTAGTACATCCAGATGCCATCAAGTAGATGACGCAAACGGACAATAATGAATGACCAATCGCATAAATTTACTTTAATTTATGTATTGATTATCCATCCAATAAATCATATAATGCGATTCACAAAAGGGGCCAAGTTCAGTACAATTGTGCCAGTAGGTAAGCAGCCCACATTTACCTTGTACAAGAGAAAGTAATCTGTTCAGGGAAGAAGCCCATGATCTTTCGTTGAGCTCATTTTCTTATTGTCTTTTCATCAGTAGATTATCTTGTCATACGGGGAAGGGGTGGGGATAGATATGGATATTTTCATAAGCCAGGTGCAGGTTAACAGGTTGATGCATTTATAAGTTGAGCACTTTATTATGCTTCGTTGCTTTAATATATGTTAAATTCCAACAAATTAAAAGTGAACTCTCTCTTTGTTCTTAAAGGGTCAAATATATGACCAGTTTCTGTGTGTGTACATGTTTTATTAGTATTTGAAGACTGTTGGTTGGACAGTATCTGTTGATGATTCTAAAGGAGGATGTTCATCCTGAATGATGGTGTGTATCAAGCCGTAGACGTAAGAGAGAAATTTGAACAGTGATTTTGATCCATGAATGGCATAGAGCTGGGGGGAAGGGGGGGGTGCTTCCTTGAAATCATTATATTTTCTTCTTGCTGTCTTGAAAGGTACTTAGGTAGATAAAGCTGCAATAACCAGCCGCCATGGCAAAGTGGTTAGTGTCACAGGACACCCAGCTGGGAGGTCGTGGGTTTGAATCCCATCAGAGTCATGTGGGTTTTTCTGCCCTGACCGGCTCCTACCCAGAGTTGAGTTTGCTGCGGACTCAGTTGGGAAGACTGGGACCACACAGTCGAGTTTCATCCACTTAATGGATGCGTTTCTGAGAGTGTTGCTCAAATTTCCTGACCAACACTGCAAGTACCTGTATCTCTCGGGCCTGGTTGACGCCGGGATATTATGAAAGGAAGCGTAGAGTACAGCCCCTGTCATGTAGTCTCAGACTGAAATGGAAATCCGTAGCATCATCTTAATCATCCTCATTCTCATCAATCAGCATTAAAAAAAAAAAAAAAAAAAAAATCTCAAATTCTGTGGCCCTTCATGCCCTGCTCTCTTGGTGACCTCAATTTCGATGTCCTCTCCACGTCTGTGGCTTGGTTTGGTTCCGTCGGGGTCACCATTATCGGCAAGTCCATGGGGGCTGTCGCTGGACAGACGTGGTGGCACCCTCCGGAGGGAGAGCTCACTCATGCCGGCTCCGCAACTAAGCAGTTATTGTTGTCAGTAAGGGGATTAGTTGGCGGTGTCCTGCGTATGTTAGATCAGAACAGGCGCCCCTGAACACCACGAAGTGACTCGGCAGTAGTGTAGTGTCTCCTCCGGTTGGTTGCCTCTTGACGACTTGACATGACTGCTCCTGCGGATTCCTTCAGTGGGGCTGACCGGGCTGTGGCTGTGGACGGGGGTGTCAGAATGAACGGCGTGGGTGCATTGCCTCTGAGGTGGGGCAGAGGTTGGGACAGCAAAAAAATAAAATAAAATAAAATAAAGCTGCAATTTAAATAAAACTTTAAGCCATGTCTGTTTTCTGTGTTATGTATACATGCAATTTGTATACAATGCAAAAATTGGAAAGAGAAAAACAGAAAATGTTCATTACCTGATCTGTAAAGATTTCAATCAGTGTCATGTAGGTAAGCATGTCCTGCACACTTTTTAGCTGTAATTTTAGTGTGTCCTTTGAATGTTTTGAGAAAGACAGACAAGTGTGTTATTGTGTTAAGTGGGTATCCTGTGCATGTATATATGCGTGTGGGTAGGAACACACATATACAATGTGCACATGTCATGTATGTGAATTATTAAGTGGATATTTATTTTAACCACCATTGATTTCAACAAGTTACCATTGTATGCTGTATATCCTTGTCTTCAGACATTGAAAATGTTATTACTAGGATTAGTGTAGGATGTGTTCTGCATGTTGAGATGTGACTTTTAATTCAGAAATATTCTTCCTCTCCTCTCCTCTCCTCCATCTTCTTTTGTTTCTCTCTAAAAAGGTGGATTCACCGTACTGTCCAAACTGTCTGGAAAATATGCCTCCAGCAGAGGCAAAGCTGAAGAAAAACAGGTATGTACCTTTAACTTGAAATTTAAGTTATAAATATTAAACCCTACAGAAAATGTATCATGATGCAATGCAACACACTATTACAATCCAGAATTGTATTTGCATGCACTTCAACAAAACATACAGCATGCATACTTAGTTGTGTTCTTCCTGCATTTTACTTTTTTAGACATGCTTTCATGAGAGATTCCTAACAAACTGAGAAATTTAGCGTTTGTTTTTAATGTTCAGTGAATATGATTTTAAGAATAGACTTGGGATGTTGTACTTAAAAATGTCATGTGACCAGCCACCATGATGGACTGATTATTATCATCAAGGGCAGCAGGGAGATTGCAAGATTTGATTATTGCGAGATTTGATTCCCATCTGTATCAACTCATCTATAGTTATTTGTTGAGAATAATCAGTCATGGTCAGTTTTGGGGGACAGCATCATGGCATCTCACTCATATATGAATGAATGCCTATCAGTGAGAGGTGGTGTTCTTTTCCCATGAATTCCAAGATGAACATTTCAGATGTCTGGATCTTTTAGGCATTGTTGACACTGGAATGTGTAATAAAAGGAAGCATTGGGTACATCCCTGTCATTATCGCCAGGTCGATACGGAGTTCCATAGTGTCATCATCATCCCTGTTTGGGCAGAACAGTTTTCCATACATGTTTCAGTGGACTTTTTTGTTCCATAAGAAGTCTGTGGACACAAAATGAAAATTTTTCATGGGAAAAAAACTAAAAAGAAAAATTTTTAATGCAAAATATTTGAAAAGACATTTATCTGAAACTTGATAGAGACTTATTCAGAAACAGTTGTATTCCCCGTCAGATCAAATGATAGGAAACAGAAGTTCATAGGTGGACAGGTTTCACAGCATGGGTGAAAAAGGATTCAAAACTGGCAGTATGAGCTGTTTGAAGCAAAGCATGAAAAAAACATTCTTGGTTTTTGAGTTATTCAGCGTTGCTGGGTAGTTACCCACACACACCCCAACTCACACCTTCACTTCTGTTCGTCTGTAGTCTTCCATTAGCTTCTCATAAAGACATTCTCAGTTTTGATTTCCCCTCCACGCCCATCAGTTATCATTCGTGTGAAAGTCTTGGTGTCAGCTGATTCCTGGAACTGTCAAAGGAGGGACATGATGGTCTTTCCAGCAGCCTGTCTATTGAATGATTATTGCTGTCAGTAGGGGGCCTTGTGGTAAGGTCCTGGACGAATGAAATCAGACTGTACATCGTTGAACACTTGGAAACTTTTTTTTTTTAATAGGAAGAAGGAAAGCATCGCCTTTCATGCATTGATATCTGTGTATATTTACTTGTGATGCACCTCCATGTTTTAGAATTGCATGAAAGTATATAGTGCATATTGCAATCCTCATGAGCGTTTAACAGTTTGTCACTGACTTAAGTAAACTTTTCATCGAAATAGCATCCAAAATAATATATATATAGAAGTATATATGATCATAGCTTGTGAAAAGATAGTTAGAGTTAGACATATTTAACTTTTCCGTTTTGTCTCTTTTCTTTCTGTATTGTTAGAATAACCAGATTTGTCTTTCCTTTTAACATTTCATTCCAAAAAATACAACTTTGTATATTGAAGAGAAAAACTAAAGCAGTTTTGAACAGCTTTTTTCTGAATGAAATTGGATTGATGCTAATTTGAAAAAATGCGCACTGGAGCTCATTGTATATCATTTACATGCATATTCGCTCATTTAATCATTACTCTACCCGTCCTTCCTGTATTTCCCTCTGTCCTTGTCTTTGTGTCTCTGTCTGTCTCTGTCTTTCAGCCTCACCACACACACACACACACACACACACACACACACACACACACACACACACACACACACACACATGGATACTGGCATGTGTGTGTACTTAAACACACATGCAAATGTACCATATTTATTTTACACATGCAAAGACGTATGCACACTCAGATTGCATGGGCACACAGTTATATGCACATACATGTAGCACATAGGCTATAAACTGATTCATCAGTTGCCCTAGATTTTTCATGGCCCTGTTTCATAAGAACGCCTTTGACTCTGTCTTTGTGGTTTAGGTGCGGCAACTGCTTTGACTGTCCCATCTGCGGCCACACCCTGATGACAAGAGCCACAAGCCAGATGGTGGCCAACCGGAGGACCCCAGCAAATCCACACCCAAGAAAATGTACTACATGGCTTGTAGCTTCTGTCGATGGACCACCCGCGATGCTGGCCTGCCTGACCAGACTGTCTGTCAGTATTTCTTGGGTTCTGTCATTGTTCTTATGGTTGATGTTTGCTCAGCAGTGATGGTGGTTCTCTAGTTGTGCGACTGTCAGTAGGTCTGCCTGGCTAGATCAACTGTCAGTACTTAAAGTTCACAGGGTTCTGCTTTTATTGTGGTTTTCTCCTGCTGCTGTTGTGTTTGGTCAAAAGGCCACGTGATATGTCAGCATGCTTGCTTGACCAGACTGTTTTGTCGATTCTGAGATTTGAGGGAGTGATAGCAAATTTTCAGTTTATCAAAATCCACCGTCTGGGGAACAGGTCGACCAGCTCGTTGTATATACACACTTCACATAATTTTACACAAATCAGTTTGAATAAATTACAAAATTTCTCAAGAGAAATTATAGTATATTTCAGTCACATGCCCATGCACTGCGCTTGCAGCAAATTGCACTGGTTAATATAATAAATAATGTCAAAGATAATTTGATTGCAGACAGTCATTGTCACAAATACTTCACGTTCTAAATGATAAAAAAAAATCATTTTGCAGTGGGTGTATTCTAATCAATGGCAAGAAATTTATGTTGTGGTCAGGAAAGGGACTACCAAGGTTTTTCAAGTGCAGAATCATACATTTTTAGTTTGTGTAAAATGAAAAAAAATGAAAAATGCATGAATGAGTCTTTTCCCTCTGGGTGTAGATATGTGTGTGTATGGATCTGTTTTTGTCTGTGTTTTTGTCATACTGGATTTTTACAATAGCATGCATTACAGGCTATGGTATTCAGTTGCACATGTTTCAGCTAATGGGGGATGGCAAGATGAGGAAAACCCAGATGCAAAAAGGGTAAGAAAATTTTGCGCGCTCTCTCTCTCTCTCTCTCTCTCTCTCTCTCTCTCTCTCTCGCACACACGCGCTCTCTCTTGGTCTCTGAAGATGGAGTAAAGAGAGGTCACTCAAGCTGGCTCCAAACTAAAAGTTGTTCTAATCTGTCAAGGACCTGCGATGTAGTATCCTGATTATATTTGATTGGGACAGGCTCTCACGCCAAGTTAATGAAAGACCTAGACAGCAGTACAGTGTTTCCTCTGTGTGTTCGTGTTGCTCTGTCAAGCTGATGTTGATAACTAAAAGGACAGGTAGGGCTGCAATAGGACGTGCCTGAGTGTAGCTGTGTGTGGAAGTCTGTTTGTCAGTACAACACTATGTTAATCTGACAGTCTGTTTGTCAGTACAACACTATGTTAATCTGACAGTAAATGGTTTCAGTCAGTCAGTGTGTGGAAGAGCAGGGTTGAGCAGGGAAGATTGGACAGCAAACAAGAAAAATTGATCTTATCGAAATGATTGTGTCATTCCCCTTGACATTGAAAGATTCAGTAGTACTTGAGAAAAGGGTTACACAGATTTGTGTGCATCTTACCTTTGCATAGGGTTGTCCACTGCTTCATCTGTTCTCTGTGTTCTGTCCTTCAAACACACACACAACAAAGCGTGCGTGCGTGTGCATACACACACGCACGCACACACACGCGCGTGCGCACTCACAAAGCATGTGATATGCACACACACACGTATGTGCATACACACACATACACACAACATATATATACACGTGCACACACACACGCACGCACGCACGCACACACGCATGCACAAATGATTGATAGACAAGTGAATATAGATAGAAAAATAGATCGGTATGAGTGTGAGAGCATGTGCATGCACGCACACACACACACACACACACACACACATATACGCACGCACGCACATACATACATACATACATTCATACAGCATATCGTCTTTATCTTCCTTAATTCCTTAGGGAGCCATTGGTGCACCACACTGAAAAACAATGCAACCGATTCCTGTTCTTTAAGTTGTATGCCGAGGCTGTACTGCATATTTTCCCGGCCTGTTCTGCAGAATTGTCATCCACCATTTTTTTTTTCTTTTTTTTTTCCCTTCCATCTCTCTCCTTCTACAGTTTTTTCTTGAGGACTGTTTTAGCAAGATGATTTGACAGTTTTGTTTATCATGCATAGTTTTAATGCCTTTGAAATTTGTGAAACTGTCTCCAGATCAGTACTTTGCTGGAAAGCTACCGCAGCGTGGCTCAGAGAGAAAAGGCAGAGAAGGAACGGAAGAAATACGTGAAACGGAGAAGCCATGCTGGATTTCAGGTGCATATGTTGCCTTTTTTTTTTCTTTTAATGATTTGTGTTTGTTGTGCAGCCGCATGTTGAAATTTGATTTGCCTTCATATCCACAACTGTTGTCTGCTACTTCAGCATGGTGCATAGCTGTCAACCATTCATAATTGTTCAGTAATTTTCCTGATTTCAGAGTCATTCCTGGAATCTGTTTTGAAATCTGAATCAAGAAAAGGAGATGGTAGGGGTCATTTCTTTATCAAAAGTGAGAAGTTGCCATGCCGAAACATTTGGCACATGGCTGAAGTAACTACTGGAAGGAAAATATCTTTAGAGTGCCTTGTTGTTTTGTTGATTGGTTCCAGTTATCTAGCGTAAAAACACTTCCATTCGAAAGACTAACATCCCATAGGACCTTACCTGTCACATGTTAAATCAAGAAAGTGCCTGTGAACATTCCCTGAATGCTAAGCTTTTGGGAAAAATGCTTTTTGCAGCACTTACATGTTTTTTATTATGAATACAAGTCAAATGTAAAAGGCAAAAAGTTGGACACTGTCCTCACAAAAGTGATATTATATAATATTGAATTACTACTGACTAGGTGTTTGTGATGTAAGCCATTCTTTTGTCGAAAATGGTAGGGAAGTAGTCCATGATGTAAATAACTTTTTGAAAGAGGACCTTAAAGCAATTTAGATACATACTTTATTTTAGAATAATATCGTCTGTTTGTTTCATAGTGAAGATCTGTTATAACAACAACAGCAAAATGTGTACAAGAAGTTTTTTTCTAACTATTTTTTAAACTTGAGATGCAACATCAGTCAGTTGAAATACCTGAGACTCGCTCACATTTCAGAATATGTACCCTCTTACTCCACCCCTCCCCTCCACACACACATACTCACACATGCACGCGCACACACACACACACACACACACACACACACACACACACACACACACACACACACACACACACAAGCACATGTGCATGCACACTCATATGCACACACACACGCGCGCACACACACACACACACACACACACACACACACACACACACACACATACTGAAAAGTGCACACGTCTACAACCATATAAGCGTGCATGCTCATGCACCTCATGCATTGTCCCCTTCTCTCTTCCCCTCCATCCTTTCACCACCAGAACTGCCACCCTTTCAGGTCATGATGTTCAGGACATTTAGTAATTCTGTGTCTGTGAATTGCAGGACAAGTATGGGCTGACTTCTGTGGCCATGAAGTGGAAAATTCAGCCAGCTATGGCCAGTCTGAGGTCTGTGTTTTATTATTCTCTGTATATGTGTTGTATGTTTCGTACTGCATCTCTTATGGGGTTTTTTCCTACTTGATTGGGTATCTGGATGCTAAGATAACATATCTTCTGCTTTTGTTTTTACCAAAGAACAAAAAAGCTCACTCACTCTCTACTAAAGATGTGTAAATTAGTACTAAGTATTGATGATCAAGATACATGAAGAATTTAAAATACTTCATGTGTGCTTTTTGTTCTCATCATCATGATCTTGTACCTAATAGCTGGAAATTGACATTTGTGTGTTTTTGTCCTCTCTGTTATCTCTCTCTCTCTGCAAACGACCTTTCACATTTCCTTTTTTATTTTTTTATTTTTTCTTTTTCTTTAATTGAATGCTGGTAACTAGAGCTCATGTTCAGATGTGCTTTTACTCTCAGTGTCAAGGAGACGGAGAAAGCGCCACCAGTGCTAGAACAAGCCATTCCTGTTACTGACTTTGATCCCTTACCTGCCTCCATCTTCACAGAGCCAGTCCACCTAGATAAAGGTATGTTTACCTGCTGGACATGTTGATTAAGGTATTTTTTTTTTCACATGAGCTGGACACAGGGTTTTGTATTAGAGAAATATAGAATACATTATATACAGAACAGGATATATGTGTCGTTTGAAATCATAAGTAGAAAGAGTAAATGTGAACAAATTTGGAGTCTCAGATGAAGGTTGGAACTCCAGAGCACCATCTTTGTTTTATCATTCCTTACTGTGGAATTTGCTGTGGTTTAGCGGTCATGGAGAAAAAGACAACAGACCTGAATTCAAGAAGGACAGCAACAACCTGGATATATGATTCTGCAGAGAGCTGAATGGAATACATTTGATAAGCCCAAATCAAAACTTAGTGCGTGTAAGAGAGAATGCCAGGTCAAATACAATCATTGTGAAAATTAAAAACAAGTCAGAGTAGTTGGAGATTAGTTGTCCTTACTCTTATTCATCATATGAAACATCAAGTTCAGATGAGACAGAAACTGAAGTGTGGAAGAGTTTGAACATGCATGTAAAGATGAGACAGAAACAAAAGTGTGGAAGAGTTTCGAACATGCATGTAAAGATGAGACAGAAATAAAAGTGTGAAAGAGTTTGAACATGCATGTAAAGATGAGACAAAAACAAAAAGTGTGGAAGAGTTTGAACATGCATGTAAAGAGGAGACAGAAACAAAAGTGTGAAAGAGTTTGAACATACATGTAAAGAGGAGACAGAAACAAAGTGTGAAAGAGTTTGAACATACATCTAAAGAGGAGACAGAAACTGAAGTGTGAAAGAGTTTGAAACATGCATGTAAAGAGAGGACAGAAACTGAAGTGTGAAAGAGTTTGAACATGCATGTAACGATTAGACAAACTAAAGTGTGAAAGAGTTTGAACATGCATGTAAAGATAGACAGAAACTGAAATGTGAAAGAGTTTGAAGATGCATGTAAAGATGAGACAGAAACTATAGTGTGAAAGAGTTTGAACATACGTACTGGAAAATAAAGGGTCTGCATGGATACAGCACATCAGCGAGTGGTTTCCCTACTACTGAACTGGTTTCAAAGTTAACCATTCCATTGTCTCTGGAAACAAAACAGCGCTTGTTTTGGATTTTGTGTAACAGGGAGAAAGAAAGAGAAAAGAGCACCTTGTGTGCCTTTTGTTTGTGAGGAAGAATTCATTTATACAGTAGAGTGAATAGGGCCTTAGATGAAGGCAGTTGAATTGAAATGACTAATTGTAACAAACTTTGCAGGTTAAAACAAGATCTTACTTTTTGATAAATAAAAAGGACTTTTTTTTTTTTTTTAATCCTCCAATGTTCATTTTGTTTTATGTTACTTTTGAATTTGCAGAGGGCATGCTCATGTGCATTTGTGTGATTGTCAGTGTTCATTTGGGCATGCATGTCTCTGGCTGTGTGCATACGGGTATGTTTTTATGCAAGTGTGTGTCTCTTTTTGTGCATGCGTATGACAGAGTCACAGAGAGGGGACTTTTTTTTTAGCATTTCGCTTTGACATTTCAAAATATCTTTTGTGTTATTGTGCTGCTTCTTCTCTGTCTCTATCTCTGTTTGCCTGTCTATCTGTCTCTCTCTCTCGCTCTCTCTCTCTCACACACACACACAGGTCACAAACACACGCACGCACACACACGCACACACACACACACACACACACACACACACACACACACACACACACACACACAGCCAATCCATTGCACTGCCTGTCTTTAATGTCTTTCTCCCCATTCCTTGCCACCTTTCCTCCTATATATTATTCCCGCCCTGCCCCCACGTTCACCCTCTGAAAATTGTTTGAAAAAAAAAAAAAAAGCAGTGAAAACAAAGTTGGCCAGAACACTTTGTATTCACTTTATGATAATAAACACAGAAGGTTTGCTCATGAAGGATCAGATTATCCAGGTAATGTCATACAAGTGAAAAAAAAATATTAGATGACAGATTGAAAATTTTAAAAAGGTACACAATGAAGAGTGAAAAAAATGTGTTTTGTAAGTCATGAAAATATGGGCTCGACAGTCTAAAAGAGAGGAAAATTTTTTAGCTGAAAGTGTTCTTTTCAGTGACGTACCTCAGTCACCGACTGAATGCCCCCGAGTTCCAGCCTTCCCTAGCCAGTCACCTGCGACCTATCCACAAACATCTGCTTGTCCGGAGGTCCCTTAGATGTCGGGTAAGGTCTTTGTTTTACCAGCTGTATTAGTGCATGTATGTATCTATATTACACATCTTTTCTTTTGTGTGTGTGTGTGTGTGTGGATGTGGGTGACTGTGTGTGTGTGTGCATCCATCTAAATGTGTGTGATCTATCCATGCTCAAGTGGAGAGATTATTCTGCTGGAATATTTTTTATACCATTATTTCTAAACTATTAATAGTGCATGGTAGGAACTTTTCAGTCTCTCTTCGTATTTTAACTGTTCACTCCTCAGAATCTAAGACTTGATCAGTGTCTTTGTCTCTGTATTTCTCTTCAGTGAAAATGAGATGTGAAAGATTGATTGTGAGTGCAGAAAACAAAATCGTTTCTCGTTTCCTAAATAATCATTAACTCTTAAGTCAGTCTGTCTGTCTGACTCTCTCTCTCTCTCTCTCTCTCTCTCTCTCTCTCTCTCTCTCTCTCTCTCTCTCTCTCTCTCTCTCTCTCTCTCTCTCTCTCTCTGCCATGTCAGTACTATAGTGTCCAAGTGATGTCTAAAGTGCTCTTGTGAAGTAGAAAATTAAATGTCTCAGATTCAAATGACACAATTTTGTTGTTATTCATCAAATGCAATGCATTTTCAGGAGTGTGAGCATAACCTGAGCAAGCCAGATTTCAACCCTTTGTCCATCAAGTTCAAGATTCAGCTGATTGCTCTGTAAGTTATGAATTGTTACTTAACGTTTGGAGTGATGTAAATGCCTAGATGTTGTAGTGATAGTACAGTATACCATTCTCGATCTTGATAAACACAGTTAATTGGCTGTTCATGACCCAAATTCATTCAGATAGGAACAGGCTTGAGAATGCTCTGCTTTTGGGAAATACCGGATTGATTGAGCCTACCAGGTCCAAAGTGGCAATCTGTTTAAATTTTCTGGCAAAGTGCTGAAGTCTGCTCAGAATTTCTCTGTACTCTTCTCTCCACAGCCAGCAGAAAGATTGCCTGAAGTATGATGCCTCCCTTATTTGCAAAGAAAAACTTGGGTGTTGGGTGTGTAGTTTGAGACTGGCATGGGTTCTTTTTTTGTCCCTCTCCACTAAACCATGATTGGTGGTCTGACTGCTAGTCTTGCAATCAAGACCATAGACTGAAGTTCCCTGTGCAGCAGCATGTTCTTTATTCATGTAAAAGAAAGTTTGGTGACAATGGAAATATTCATGGCGAAAATAATGTAGAAAATTCACACTGATAGATAAAGAAAAATGTGTAGACAGGGTGGAAAATAAAAAGACCAGCATGCTGTGTTGATGAGTTGTCCCAAGGGAGAGCAGCTGAATTTTCACAAAGAGAAGTCTGAAGTGAGGTTAAAACTATTCAATACAATGCAGCACATCACAAATGTATGACATTGATGCCAGATAGGCAAAACTGCATCTTCCATGCAGTATTCGGAATATTAACTGAACATATCCAAAGAACAGCATTCAAAAATGCAGTTACCAGATCATTTTCCATAATATGCCTGAGAATAACTTGAATTCAAGTGGAGTCCATTAAGTTGTCCACTGAACTAGTACTTGGAAACTGTTTAGGATCATCAAGAGATTGATCAAAACATTTCTGTGAAATGATGAGATCAGTTGAAGACATTTGCTGATTGTACTCTGAGGTATTCATACAGCTTTTGAATTAAGGGAAATTACCACACTTCTCACCGATGGCATCAGAATATATGAACACACCATTGTTTTTGCCTAAAACGGGTAAGCACCACAAATAAAAGGGAAATATTTTTTTTTAGTGTGTGCAGAGTGTATGTGATTTAGCTATACAAAGGGAGTTTAAGAATACAAAATGCTGTTTTCAGAATTTAAAAAAAAAATAAAGGAAAAACCTTTTGTATTATTTACTTCAAGTTATGGTGGTTATTCTTAGACCCATCCACAGTGAAGAAGTAAATGTAGATTTTTGCAGTTTCATGATGAGTAAAGTGAAAGATAATACCTATAGTTTGCATCTCTGATTACGTTATATAAATACCTAAGTTATGTTCCATCTTTTGCATATATAATTTTTTCTTCATGATTCAACATCATCATATACATGTCATGATACAATGGTTCTGTTATTAACAAATCCCATTCTGTTCACTCACCTTATTCATGTCTCGACTTTTATCCAATGTTCCCAGGAACCACATCCCAGAACTGAGAATCATGGCTCCTGCAACTTTTACTGTGAACAAAGTGAGACATTGCTGCCTTTTTTGTTCATTACTCATCCTCTTTTTATATCTGTGTAATTTTAAGATCAGTATGCTGGACAATATGTTATGCTCAGTTTTTTCTTCTTTGATTTAGTCTTGCTGTAAGTTTGTTGACCCGAGTCACCCTAACTGTAGTAAGGTCAAGCTTGAGCATTTTGCTTTCTTGAGGTGATATGCAAGTCTTCAGTTCATCTTTGGATGACATTGCAAGATATCCTTGCTCATATATCTTGTTAGCGCTAGTTTTTACTTCACTTTAGTTGTATTTACTTTTAGATCTGTCTAAGAAATGAGAAATACCCTTTTTGTTCTGGGCTGGAACATTTGATTTACTGGTCACTATTGTAAATCCTCTACTTTTTTCTTCTTTTCAAAGGATATTGAAATATATTTTTGTGTGTGTTTTATTTTTTAAGCAGTTTTTCTTTAAAGTAAAAAGTTTTAAGAAACAACTGAAGAGAAATTAGTAAATGTTTCATCGGAGGATGCAAATGATTTTTTTTTTTTATGAATACATAATTGGTGTGCAGGAGACGGTGGTGACCTTCACCCTCAGCAATCCCTCTGTGTTCAATACAGTGGTGAAACTCCTACCCATTGAAGGAGACACAGACCTGGACTACATGACTGCCAAGGTAGGACTAATAATGAATGGGGAGCAGTGCAGTGATGTTATACTGTTATAACAAACTTGTTGTTTTAATGATATACAGCATCATACTGCGGTCTCACAGTATATCAATTAGAGTCATGACAGTAATTAACTGCTGTCTGAAATCACTTTCTTATTAACCATTTAAGTGGTGTTTGTAGAAGGCTATAGTTGAAAGTGCAGTTACAGTCTTTTTTTTTTTTTTTTGATAAGCTGCTTCTCTTAAACCAATTTTTCCATGGTAGTTAGGTGTTAAAAGGGTTTTTTCCTGAGTCAGTGATGTTTGCATCTCGTTTTCATAGGGTGTGATGATTGTTCTTAGATCAAACTATAGAGGATGATTGTCACATGACAGTCCATACATACACACTCGCATGCAAAGACAATCATGTGCCCCGCACGCAACAACACATCTGACTCCCTTTCTTTCAGTTAAACACATCAGAAACCATTTTAAAAGTTCTTCCCTGAAAACTTTTTTTTTTTCTTTCTGCAGCTAACTCTTTTGGCACTTGGGGATTTTAATCTCTTTTGATGTCAGTGATGATTAGGTGACTGCCAGAGGTTTTGATCAATACAATGCAAGTCCATGATAATGTAGCCCAGGACAGTAAAGTCATACAGGATGATGATAAAGATGTTGACTACATGTGTCACTGGTGTAGTGGTGTAAATGTGTATATTGATTACGGATTTTTTCCTTGCTTTGACAGATTTTATCATGCTCAAGCTCAGTTTTTGCCCATAGTTCCAAGTACTGATTTGGATATGTTACTGAGAGTATTTTCTGCTCTTACTGGGGATCAACCAGTCATTTGTGAAAGTGCTTTGAGTAAACTCCGGCCTTTCTTTTACAGTTGATTGCTTGTTTCTGTCCTGTTTCGTTATTTTTTTTTTTTTTATTTATTTTTTTAATGCAGTGAAACATAGGATTTCAGTGGTCAGCAAGCACAGTTTGATTGCGACTCCATTGAATAAATAATTAGATCTTGAATGTTAAGCAAAACATACAAAGACAAAAGTGGTCTTGGATAGGAACATCTTTAATGGAAATGTTGTGTTATTCATGAGCATGCAGAACTGGTGGTTCGGGTCTGTGTATTTTTTTTTATGAGTTTTTACTGTGTACCTCTTCAGTTTTGGCAGGAATGGTTTTGACATTGGTGCGGTAATATCCTAAAAATTGATTCAAATGGTGCAGAGTTTAACATCAAAAATGCAGAGAGAGAGAGAGAAAGGTTTTTTAATGCATTGTACCCACTACATTTTCTCTGTTCACTGACAGTGATTTTTTGGCTCCTGCTCAGTACAGATGCAAACCCAAAAAATTACATGCATCTAATGTATACGTAGATACATGATATACACACACTGACATGGTATGTGGAAAGTGCATGTACAATTTAGCTTTTTTGGGTAGGTTCAATAAAATGGTTACAGCTCACTTATTTCTTGACAGATCTCTCTGATTTTTTGCATGTTTTGTTGTTGTTATACATTTGTCTACAATGTCCTGTAAAAATGACTTGATTATGTTGATAATAAGTATATTAGAAAAATTGACATAATTATAAAAAGTTTACAAAAAATAACAGTTTTCGAGTATACACAAACACACTGCGCCAAATAGAATGAATCAAAAACACTGTAAAAGTGGTCTTGCTGTTTATTCAGCATCAGCACTAACACATCACAGTCATATAAATCCCAAGGAATCTCTTGTTCTTGATGATAATCTGCTCATAATTGGGGGTACTATTATTTAGGTAAAAAGGGGCATAATCATGCTTTTCATGGTATGTTCACTAACATCTCTATTACTCATCCATTTATTGAGTTATTTGTTAGATTTTTTGTGGATTACTTCCTTATACCCTTGTCTACAATTTCACATCATTTTAACTTTATTTTGGGTGTAATAATGATGGTTCACACTAATAACATATGATAAAACAGTTTTTTTTTTGTTTTCAATTGAGAGTTTTTTACAACAATTCACCACATAAAAGCCCCCACTAAACACAGCACAAATACCTTTTGGTGTTTGCTCAACAATATCACAACACCTGGGATTCATATTGTTGTCAATAAATGTCCCTCTGTGTAACAATCTGTATGTTACTGGGGGTACCCCAATTCTACTAGAAAGGGGCATAATTTTACTGTTTTGGGGTAGGTTCAGTACCTCAATCCCTGTTTATTTATTTGTTGACATATGACTTAGATTTTATGGCTTCTCTTTTCCTTATACCCCAGCTATGATGCTGTATAACAATAATGTAGTATTGTTGGCCATTAGGGGATGGACAGGGATATAATGAATGGTTTTTTTAAAAAAAGAACATTTTCAAGTATACAAAAACAAATTGCACCATATAAAATCAGTGAAAACAATGAAAAAAGTGGTGTGACTAATTATTCAACATCAGCACTAACACATCACAGTCATATAAATCCCAAGGAATCTTGTTCTTGGTGATAATCTGCTCATAATTGGGGGGGTACTACTTTTTTAGGTAAAAAGGGGCATAATCATGCTTTTTTCACGGTATGTTCACTAACATCTATATTACACATCCATTTGTTGATTTATTTGTTAGTTTTTTTTTTTGGATTACTTCCTTATACCATTGTCTACAATTTCATTTCATTCTAATTTGATTTTGGGGGTGATAATGATGGTTCACACTAATAATATATGATAAAACTGTTTTTTTTTTTGTTTTTTTTCAGTTTGAGAGTTTTTACAACAATTCATCACATAAAAGCACTAAACACAGCAAAAATACCTTGTGGTGTTTGCTCAACAACATTACAAACACCTGGGATTCATATTGTTGTCAGTAATTGTCCCTCTGTGTAACAATCTGTATGTTACTGGGGGTACCCCAATTCTACTAGAAAGGGGCATAATTTTACTATTTGGGGTAGGTTCAATACCTCAATGACTGCTTATCTATTTGTTGACATATGACTTAGATTTTATGGCTTCTCTTTCTTTTACCCCCAAGCTATGATGCTATATAATATATCTCTAGTTTTGTTGGCCATTAGGGGATGGACAGGGATGTACCAATGGTTTTTTTTAAAAAAAAAACAGTTTCTGCACATATACACATGTTACAACACATAAGACCTGTAAAACACTGACAAGAAGTTCTTTTAGTGTTTACTCACTCAGCATCACTGTAAGTATACAGTGTGGTCCAAATTGTTATAGTATAGTACTCCTTGGTAAATGTTCAAAATGACAACATGGGGGGAAAAAAGTCTGAAGAAAAAAAAAAAAAACAAATTGTCTGTCTGTTGAAAAGAAAAAAAAAAAAAACACACAGAGAAAATACTGTAGAAACTGAAGAAGAATCTGAAATACAGAATAAAAGTTTCAAGATAAGTAAACAGACCCACAACTGGGCACACACACACACACACACACACACACACACACACACACACACACACACACACACACACACCACACAGTAGCACCCACACTTGGGCACACACACACACACACACACACACACACACACACACACACACACACACACACACACACACACACACACACACACACACACACACACACACACACACACACACACACACACACACACACACACACACACACGCACACACACACACACACACACACACACACACAGTAACACACACACACACACACACACACACACACACACACACACACACACACACACACACACACACACACACACACACACACACACACACACACACACACACACACACACACACACACACACACACACACACACACACACACACACACACACACACACACACACACACACACACACACACACACACACATATGCACAAACACGCACTAACAGTATCACACACACATGAAAAAAAAAAAAAACAATGGCGCAAAAAAAAAAAAAAAAAAAAAACTGCTGTGGATGAGTGCTTCTGTGCTTTACAAAATGAACAAACTTATATGGAAAACTTGCATACAGAAATAAACAATGCTTAGGCACACATGTGCGCAAGCGTGCATACACACACACACACACACACACACACACACACACACACACACACACACACACACACACACACACACACACACACACACACACAGAGTCACCTATCTATCCATACAGTCATTATTTGCCATAATTATGTGATTTCAGTAGTAGGAAATATGTGAAAGAAGCGAAATACAAAAAAAAATAGTGGAAGAATGAAGAATCAAGTAGTAACAAACAAAAATGGAAAAGAAAAAAAAAAAAAAAAAAAAAAAAAAGAAAAAAAACAGAGCTACTTGCCTGAATCCAGTTTCTGGTCATGAAGGAACTGAAGACTGGAGCTCTGTGCAGCCTAAAATGGCACAGTTGAGTTTTTGACTAGTATTCCCAATGAAACACCACCAAGGCTGGGACTGACCACGCCCCATGCCACGCCCCCCCCCGGCCGCTTCCACAGGACCCTCGCCGTTGTCCTAGCCCTACCCATGTCCACTACCCTCTCCGTCATGATAGGAGTGCGTGCAGTGCTCGTTGATGGCACGGGTTCGGCTATTTCCGCTTCGTCACCCTCGCTCGCGGCGTTGTACTCACAGCTGTCATGTGCAACGAACAATGAGGCCACGTCATCACCAGCACGTGTCTCTCGATAAAAGTGAATGGTGCTGATTCCCATCCCTCTCCTCCTCCTCATCGCTAGTATCAGGATCCGATCCTCAAAGGTCTTCTTCATCACTTTCTTTAGAATTTTTATCGTCATCTAAAACATCAAGCGCAGTGTAACGCTTGAAAACGGGAGGCGTCGACGAAGCGCTCAGTTGAGCTGCCATCTTGAATATGCTTATCAGCTGTAACCTCTCAACTCGCTATTTGCATAATGTATGGTCAGCTGGCTGCTCGCGTGAAGGAAAGGGGGCCGTTCCTCGACACCAGTAGAAGAAGTGAGAACATTTTAGACGGTCGTCGTCTCCCAAAGTAGATTTTTCAGCTTTCCGTGTGCACCCTCACAACCAAAGACGAGTTTAAGCAGAGCATTTCAAAGGGCCAGAGAGTAGTGTGTTTGGCCTTGCTTATAATATCACCATGCTGGTTGCACACTGTGTCTTCAGAGGATTATATTTCCTTTCTGGTGAGTGAACATCATTATGCTGAGAGCTCACCATGTTTGAAGCCGGTATCTGTTATTTCATAACAAAATTTACAATGTTCAAATACTGTTAAAACTTTTCAGCCGAAGTAAGTCACTTTGTAAGTCGAAAAAAAAAAATTCAAACAAATGAGCAAAGAACAAAAAGCCTCTCTGCCCACCCAGCCCCAGCCCCAGCCACCCAGTCATTCCTTTTCATCCCCTCCTGTTCCCCCCCCCCTACCGTACCGTCGTCCCCCCCTCCGCCTTCCAGAATCATGTTTGTGAATGGTTTGCTGGCAGATTGATTGATTTACCCAAATGCGACGACCTAGTGCTGGCCCATCATGATGACACGGCTGTGTACGATGACAGCAGCAAGAGCCAACAGGAGTTCAAAGATGATCCCAGGTACGGGCAGCATTGTGTCTTCTCAAATTGACGTTTACAGGCAGGCCCATATGCATCAGTGCACCAGTTCATGGTCATTGTTGGACCCATATGAAAACGACGCTGCAAGAAGTGATGATGAATTTACTCAGTCAGAAGGAACACTTTTTTCATATTTTTAGGGAACTTTTCTTTTACATGTGACACAAAAATGAACTGAACTGAGATTTATCTCAACCACATTTTGTTTTGTTTTGTTTTTGTTAATAACACATTTGTGTGCTATTGCACTAAGTTACCCTGTCTCTGTAGGTTGAGATCGATTAGTAAAAACCATGTTTGCATAGAAAAGTTCAGTTTATGTTCCTTTCTCTTTGTCTTTTCTATATATTGTTTGGAAGACAAGCATTACTCTGTTCAGGCGTATTCTTCTGATTTCAGGATCATAGTGTTCCGTAGAGCCAACAAGATTGGTTTTGCTGCCAAGGTCACCCCATTCAGCAAAAATGGGGATGTGAAGGTATGTTCAGGCCTTTTCTTGCCTGCATCTGTGAAAAGAAACAGACGTAGAACAATACATCTTTTGGTGCACAGGACGCCTGTGTAAGAATTTCTGCAGTATCGGTTTTTTCTTTTTAACGTCTTTTCACAATGCTGTGAAATTAAAGACGAGAGGAAAAAAAAAAAATCAACAACAATCAACAAAACTCCCGTCTTCCTATCTCTGAACCTCCCTACCATTTCCCTTCAAAAATGAAATCTAAACAACAATAACATACTCAAAACATTTGTAAACATTAAATCAATGAGCCAACTGGGCTCTGTTTTAAGCCTTAAACAACATCCAGCATAAGCAAATCGTTCAATGAAATATTCTTAAAGATGAATCTGAAACCGTTGAATCACAAATCAAAGTGGGAAAAATGATGATTTCAAATGCTGACAGTGTAGAATAACATGGACAGGTGTTATTTCCTCACCGCAGACGCGCTTAACATGACTGTTGAATTTGCATCTGAGAGCATTCAATCTGAATCTGTAGACCAGGGACGACAGTGTTCGATTTTCACACATGAGCTCACCATTGCAGGAATGTATATGTTTGACTTTGAAAATATTCCTCTTTTCAGTGAAATTTACAAAAGAACCTCCTAATAGTTACTTCACATGATTCCAACAAGTTTTCATTATTAAGGAATAACTTTCAGATAAAAATAAAGGAATTTTAACATATACAGAATTTTTAATGTTCATTGCACCTTTTTAGCTGTTCTGTCTGGCCATTCATTACCAAAAATATTATAATGTGATGGAACCCAAGAGAATGAGATACTAGTTCCACGCAGTGACAAATAATGGATTGTATGACAAATTTTGCAAATAATATCAGCTCTTACTTTAGATTATAAGACTGTAGCCCATCTAAGACAGATTTAGAATCAACCAAAAAATACCTGAACTAGACTAAAAGGAAGATCAAGCAGAAAATTCAAACCCATCAAAAATAGCAATAAGTTCTGCTGTAAATATTGAAAAATGTTTTCCAAGATGGTAAGCCTTTTCTGCTTTTAAAGCTGGGATTACAAATGCAGCTCCAACCATGTCATTATCTAGCTTAGAGCCATCGGTATATATGTATATAGATGGGTAGGTAGGTAGGTAGATATTCAATGTTATAGATCAGAATGATACATGGCCAACTCTAAGGACTTCTGTTGTCATAAAACATTGTAATAATAAGTTACTTCATCCTAACAGTCAGCATTATCTGTGTTTATTAAGGTCACATGGGCCTTAATTTCCTATTTCTATTTATAATTTTTAAGATTTACATAGGTAAAGGTATTGCTTTTCTGTTCTTGGCTTGTTTAAATCGCTTGTGACACTAGTAGACTGTATATACCTGAGAGAAATGAGCCTGCAGATCTGCATCCGCTGAGGTGAAAACCATGTTCAGAGATGTCCATTTGATGTGAGCTTGAGTTGGTAAAAGAGATTAACATTTTTCATCTGATCTAAGTTTGAAGGGAAGAAAGAATTCAACAAATTGTGGTGTGTTTTTTTGGAAAATCTGAATTAATGAGTTATTTTGTGTGTTTCTTTTGTTTTGTGTGTATGTGTGTGTGTTTCTGTTGTTTGTTTTTGTGGGGTTTTTTTTTTTCTATATTGAGAGTTGACTTCAACAAAGTGACAGCCCTGATATGGGCCTGTGCTATTGGCTGGGCTAAAGGCAACACAAACTTGAGGTAGGAAACTGAAACAACCTACCGCGTTCTGCCTGGGCTCAGATCCGTGCTTTGCCAACTGGAGTATGATGAAACAAGTCACCCAGCGTTCATACCCATCAACAATGCCCTGTTACCGCCAGGTGTTTAGAGTCACTTCATTGTCAGCTGTTTCATTTAATTTGTTTTCGACTAAATGGATCAGATTTTTTTCCCAATATCTCAGTGTGATTTGTTTTGTATTTTTCACTGTTAAAATTTCTGTTGCAAACACCATTTTTTGTGAGTGTTTTTTACATTCACTTCTGAATATTTTTACCCCCACAGATAAGTTTCCTGATGAAGCACGAGTACCGCAACACTGCTGCTGCAATTCAGAGTGATGACAAGGAACCAAAAGTGGAGTGGTTGGAACACCGCGTTTATGTCAACTTGGGTCACATGCATTAATGCTCGCTGCGAGGATTTTATCTCCACTGCTTTGCCTGAACAAGGGCAGGATAACTCTGTTGATGTCTGTGTTGAAATGCAATTTGTTCCTGCTTCTGACTATAAAAAAAAAGTGTTCATGTTGTGTCAGTGGTATGCTGTACATATACTTTTTCTTTTTCAGTGAGAAGGCATTCTGTTCACAACCTTATGCTTCACACACACACACACACACACACACACACACACACACACACAAATAAAATACTAATGAAAGAAATCTACTTACATGGATCATCAAAATAAAAAAAGGTGTTGGGGGATAAAATAAGCACCTTCAAACAAAATATTTTTTAATCACTTAATAATTGATTAATCATTTCAGAAACTTTATGAAGATTGTACTTTAAAACAGCCATTGATTGAAAAAAAAAAAAAAAAAAAAGCAAGCAAACCCATTACAATTTTATCTTTTTGTATTACCACTAGTTATTGGGGAATCCTCACTCTGACTTCATTTTAATATGCTGAAATGCTTTTGCTACAGACTACAGGTATGTTAATATGGAAAAGATTAATATAGAAAGACAGGATAGTGGATTTGCGTGGCTGCAAGCCAGTGGGTACTTAAGAATGAGGCATGATGCACATGATGTTAATGGCATCAAGCTGTTGTTGCAATTTAATTGCAAGAATGAGAAAGCATGAAGCACTGGATAAATCTTGTTGAGAAAATATGCTATTTATTTTGCAAATGACACGGTGCATTGAATTAATGAGTCGCATATGCATGGGCTGTTATTGTTAAAGGTTACCATTCTTGCTTGCTTCTTTTTCTTAGGTATTGTTAAGATGTTTCTGCATTGATGCGCGCCAGCTTGTGGTGTATGTGTGTGTGTGTGTGGTGTGTGTGTGTGTGTGTGTGTGTGTGTGCTTTCTTGGAATGGTTTTTTTCCATTGTTCACTTTCTTTTTAATTTATGCCAGCTTGTGAAATTTAGCTTTTCATTAGAGATTAGGATGATTTGTTTTCTGTTTGTGAAGGAAATAATAATATTCCTAATAATTTTTTAGGACTTTGAAAGGTCCGTGTGATGAATACCCTATATGTGATTTATTTTCCTGTTTCTTCTCATAAGCTGTTCATGTTCCTTATGTCTTTCTTCCCCAGTCCTCTGTCTCTTCCTCATTAATTTTTCTCACTCACTCTTTCTCTCCATTTTTCTCTCTGCTACCACAGTTTCTCTTTACTCCATTGTCTGTCAGTGTCTTCATCTGCTCAGCATTCATTTTTCCTCGTGCCTGCCAGTCGTATAGTGTGTGCATATCAGCTCGAAAAATCAACCTCTCTCTCCCTCCCTCCATCCCACCTTCTCTTGCTCGCTTGCTCACTCTTTCTGTCCAACCCTTTTGCCTTCTGTCTTAATTTTTCATTATTTTGAGCTCCAGGTTTACCATTTATCCTCCTGTTTTCTTTCTGATCTTCTTTCTCCTGTTCTTTCATCGGTGTCTGCAAAGATGTTGCCCTCCTCAGACTTTGTGCAATAGAGTATGATGTAAGCAAAAAAATTAAATGCTAATGAAAAAATTCTGAGTTGCATTTTTAGGTTTGTTTGAAACTGGAAAAACAGCTCATAGATTGTTACAATGAACAGATCTTTGCATTTAATGTAAAGTTAAAATGTTCATAAGGAGTCTGTGCAGTTTTTCTCCCAAGAATATGAATGGATGGTAACCTTTTCTTTCTTTCTTTGGCTGTCACAATTCGTTCTTTCTTAATAGCTCTACCCTCACGCTGCTTGTTTTGGCATCTCCATGCACACCCATACTCAAGCTCATCATGTTGATGTCCAAGCATCAGAGGTCGAGTAGAAGTCATATTATCCGGTCATCATGAGGTCACCTATCACTTCGGTTGTATTCAGTAGTGATCTAACATTTGCAAGACTCTTCCTACTTGCTTCATACTGGAGCTGGATGTAGTAGGCCTTCTGTTCCAGAGAGTTATGGTCATCAAGTCCTTCCATTAACTGTGCCCATGAATTCATCAACACAAGGGATGGATTATGACCAGACTGGAATCAGATTGACTATCTGTATGCTCATTTATGTAAGTGAGCAGTTCCAGTCAGTTTTGATGATGGCTTGGTAAGTGGTAGAATGCTTGTTGTGCTTTCCTCCATCTCCCAGAATGGACCCTTAACTGATGACATCAAGGAATTCACAGACAGCCGTGTACACACCTTTTGCCCATATGCTAACAAGTTTTTTTTTTTTGTTTTTTGGTTACCATCAGACTAATAAACGCACAGAATCATGATCAATTTCATTGTGAGCAAAAAATTTGAGGACAGAGAACTCAAACTCATATAGACGGGAAAAAAAAATACTGCTGTATGATGCAATGGTCTGTCTATCGAATTTTGTTCAACTCGTCACTTGTTTATGAGTATGGAATTCAGACTGATCTTCCTGTGAAGAGTATGTCATCAAACCATTGTATGACTTGCATCCCACCCCACCCTTTTATACGTACGTTTAACATGTGTGCATCTTGTCAAGTGAAGTTTGTCACACAGTGTGACCCTTGATGACTGATTACAGTGATTTACCTCCATTTAAGTGTATGCTGCACATGAAACCTTGGTCATCATTTCACTGAAAAGATAATGCAGACCACCACAACTAATCAACAGAGATAAAACATACACAAGACTAATGTACCAGTTTACACATTGTTTTTCTGCACATAGTATTAATTGATGATTTGTTTGCCATTCTTTACAACAACAGCAGAAGACATACTCACTGCGCTTACCACTGGGAAAAATTGGATCATTCTCAAAAACAGGACATTCCTTAGGTTAAAATAACAATTTTTTTTTTTTTTAAACTTCCAAAATTACATGAGAATATGACATTAAGAGGTGCTATAGACAATTTGAATGCAATATTAAAGGAATTATGTTTGATTACCTATAAAAAAGGAAGAACACCTACATCATCAGGATGTAAAATGAAGATAAATGTCAGAAAGCATCTTAAATGAGCCAGTTGCGTGTGTTGGTCTTCGTCAAAAAAAAAAAAAAAAAACGTCATCTGCAAATATAGTAGAAAATATGCAGAACAGGCACTCATAACCAAACCCCCACCATGCATTCCAGTTATCCCCCTTCTTCTCAAACACAACTTTTTTTTTATAGAAGAGTAATTACTTTGGTAAACGAGACAGACAGCATTCCTACTTTCACCTTCATCATGACCTACAAAAAGAAATGGGACATCTTCCATAAATCAATACTTTTGAAACTGGACCTGTCGTTAGTCAGCAAATGAGGGAACGTGATTTTCACGGTCATTTGCACTGCAATTGTGGGCCCACAGCTCTATATTCCTTATCATACACACCAGACACTTCCATATTACTTGCATGATGTGACTGAAACAGACAGTGGGGTTATTGAAAATGGCAAAACTACACACAAGAAACTATAAGGAAAGTTTAAAGGAACGTTTATCTTAATACGTTCTACAAATCAGACAAGTAACTTTTCGACAAATGTTTTATTTTCAGACTAATAAATAACAAACATCGAAAACAATACTCCTGGCTCATAGCATGAAAATGATCATGTATGATAGAGATGTTGAAAATGAGAGTAGTTCAAATGAAAAGCAGAAGAGCGGACAGAGTAGGAGAGGTTTGGGGGTTGATGGGCGGAGAGTGAAAAGGGAGCAAATCAGGCAGTCTGTGTGTGTGTGTGTGTGTGAAAGAAAGAGAATATTATGTGCGTGTTTTGTGCACGCGTGTGCGTGTGTGAAAGAGGAAGTAAAAGACAGGGAATAGGGAGAAGGGGTGAGAAAGAAAGGAAAGGAGGTGGGGGTCAGAGAGAGTGGACAAGTGTATTAGAAGAGGTGGGAAATCATGAGCGAAGAATGTGTCAAGTCATGAAATGGATAAGGACAACTGATGTCAGAAGTAGAGAGAGAGCAATAACTATAATATCAAAAGCCACAGGTTATTCACAGCAAACTTTATGCATGTAGCAGAAAGAGGAGACGCTCAGATCTACATACACATACAAAATGTAAGTTGTGTAGGGGGGGGGGGGGGGGGGGGGGGGGGGGGGGGGGGGGGGGGGGGGAGGAGTGGTGTCGGTCGCCTATATAGCGGTCAATCCAGGTCTGATCCTAAAGTAGAATACCCTCCCGTTGCACCGAGAGATGAAAAGGAAATAATCCGAGGGGGGAAAAAAGTAATCGCGCGCAGCAGCTGATCTGAAAACAGTTTCCTCCCACCCACCCACTAAAAACGTGAATGAATTGAGAAAGACATTTAAAAACGAGAAGGGTGTGTTTGCGTGATGGGTAGAGAGAGGGAGCGAGAAAAAACCATCCATGCATAACTGTGCGAGTGCATGTGAAACTAGAATAGACACCCATGTTAAGCATGCATCATCATCAAAGGGATGTGTTTCCAGAGGGCTAGGCTTTTATCTTCTCCAGTGTATAATGCGTATGAGTCACTCCTGAAAAACATTTCAACTCGAAATACATAGAGTATATATGAAGGGGAGCTGATGAGTGTTTGTGTAACGCACGAGTGTGTGTGTGTGTGCGCGCGCGTGTGGGGTGGGATGGGTGGGTGGAACGGGAGTTTTATTCTTCTGAGTCATAACAATTATCATGAAGTAACGCACAATCATGTAGTGGTTTCCCATTATGTAGCAGTTTACCGCTATGTAGCAATTTACCATCATGTATCGGTTTACTATCATACAACAATTTACGATTACGCTCTGATTTACAGTTCCTTGTAATTCTTCCCTGCACGCACATACACATGTGCGCACGCACACATGCACACACACACACACACACACACTCTCATTTCACTCACATCAGTAAACACAAACACACACACCTTCGCGTGCTCACGCACACACACACACACACACACACACA